>PVIH01003745.1:0-154012 GCA_004025045.1 Sigmodon hispidus
ATTTTTGTCAGTCTTGCACACTGCTGAGTCCCCCAGGAAAACTGTAACTTGGGTAGACATTGCCAAATTTTCCATGGACTTCATCAAATTTACTTTCATCTCAGTAGCATAGAATAGTGTCTTTCTTTACAGCTAAGGGCACTTTGTCTCACTTAGCTTTAATTTGCATTTTCTCATTATGAATGAATTTGTGTCTTTACTCGAGATTTTTTTTTTTTTTTTTTTTTTTTGAACACAAGACTCATGTAACTATGGATGGCTGGAAACTCTATATATTTGGCAATGACCTTGAACTCCTAGTAAAAAATGATTTTAAGTAAAAATGCTCTTTTTAACAAGTTCAAGGACAGCTGGATATCCAGAGAAACCTTGTTTGTTTGTTTTTTTGTTGTTGTTTCTTTTCTTTTTTCTTTCTCTCTTTTTTTTTTTTGCTTTTTAAAAAGATGCTTCTATTTGGGGACATGTCTTCTAATACCCCTTTCCCTTTGGGTTGGGCCCCTTCAGTGTGATATAAGACAGGTTGTATGTGTGTGCTTGTTTGCCACTTCTTGTCTTCTGAGTCTTATGTCTATTTTTAGCCTATATTAAATATAGTGGACCAATATGTTATAGATACTGCCTGTGTTTATTTTAGCTGTTTGTGTGAACTGAATTTTTTTTTTGAGTTGATATCACTTCCTTAGTAACAAAGGATGCTGAAGAAAAAGTAAGGGAGTAAGGGTCTAAATATCTTCTACGTCACATGAACTTTTTTGCATTGCAAACAGTTTTCCTGATCCTTTGATTATTTTCCATGGCAGAGGCTGTGAGTATCTTAGGAAACTTGTAACCATACTAAGGACAGCCTTTGTTCATGGAATACTATCATGATTTTTCTTTGCCTTATGGGGACAATTGATTTTTTTAAAAAAAGATTTATTTTATTTTCTATGTATGAGTGTTTTACCTACATTTATACTTATATATCACAAGTATACCTGGTGCATACAAAGGTCAAAGGAAGGCATTGAATTACTGGAGTTACAGATGGTTGTGAGTTACTATGTAGGTGCTAGGAAATGGACCCTGGTCCTCCGTAGGAGTAGCTGTGGTGGAAATGTTCCCTGTATGCTGTAAACTCTGTATGCTGTAAATAAAGGACTGTTTTAGCCTATGTGGAGCACTGTGGAAGTGGGTGGAGACAGGTACAAGGCAGTTTGCTAGTCACCACTGGAATCCCGAGAAGAAGAGACATGTAAGAAACACAGATAAGCCACAGGCTGGGCCACGTGGCGGGTAGATTAGTAGATTACAAGAAATGGGTTGAATTAAGATGAAAGAGCTAGCTAGTAATATGCTTGAGACATGGGCCAAATAGTATGAAGTTAATATAAGTGTCTGATTCATTTCTTTGGGGGAAAAAGCTGCTGCGGGCAGGTCCGAAACCTCCGGCCCCAATGGGCCAGGAAACCTTCTAGAAGTAGCCATCAGTTTTAACCACCAAGCCACTCCTCCAGCCCCCAAACTGACCCTTTATCACTTTAATAAACAGCATATTGTTGGGGAAAGTTAGCAGGACTACTAAATACAGAATTATTTTAGAACTTGGTTCTCTAACTTCTTCAGGCACACAGGTGTGTTGGAGAAGTTGGTCCACTTTATTTCAGATGCTTGGATGTCTAGTACTGGGATTTAAGGTTGTTAGGGGCATTTCAGCCTAAGTTCCCTCCATAGTAAGTAAAAGTTCAAGTAAGTCAGAGTGTAAATAAGTAAGCTTATCTTTCAGAGAGTAACAGCATCTTGATCCACCATGCCTGTCAAAGTGGGAGCATCAGGCAGAGGAAGCAGGGGCCAGGGCAGAGAAAGCTAGGAAATATATCTCCAGAGCTAGAGACTGGCAAGGCAGAGCAGGGGTGAGGGACATTCAAGGGTATCCCACACAGCTTTCCTGTGGGACTGTGGTGAGGCAGGTGGGGCCTGTGGGTAACTATGCTTAGAAGGAGCCAATGGATGGAATTTCTCCATTGGAGACAGAATAAAAAATATCTAAGAGCTAAAGAGAAACTGGAAGGTGATGAGATGCCAGATTATAGGAGCCTGTAGATGGAGCCAATCCCAGGATTAGGAGGCCTAAGTATGGGTGAGAAAAGAAGCTTTGGGATGAGAGATTATGAGGTATTCTGTCTCTAGACCTTGGCTTCCACTTTTGGCTGGAGAAAGAGATAATAGAAATGAGCTCATCTCAAAATATGTCAAGAAGGGTTTCTTCCTCTCTGCCTTTTAAAAATACCCAGCAGCCTCCTTTTCATTTGCATATCCTTTAGGCTAGAGGAAGTACTTTAATCAGTACTTCTAATTGTGGAGAAGAGAACATGTCACCAGCCACCCCCACATGAGCATCTGATCAGGAAGAATGGATTTCTCCCACGCCAGCCCAGGCTGCTGGCTTCTCCACCACTCCGCTCAGAGTCCAGATTGTAGGGTCGACATCAAGTGTGGAATGAGACACTCCCTTTTCTATTTCTTTTCTTCTTTCTGTATATGTTCACATGTACGTGTTTGTGTGCTCACATGCATGTGTGTGTATGGAGTCCAGAGTTTGACATTGGCTGTCTTCCTCAGTCTCTATTTTATGTTTTGGAGACAGGATCTTTTCTTGCACTTGGAGCTCAGTGAGTAGACTTCTTTGCCACCTTCCTAGCACTGGGGTTGTAAGATACCACACCCTGCTTTTCACCTGGTGGCCACTGCAGCTTCAAGGTCTCCTGCTTGTACTACACCTACTTTACTGACTGGACCATCTCCACAATTCTATTTCTTCCTTTGAAAAGAATCTGTTTTCTTTGATGAACATGGCCTTGACAATCTATCTCGGGAGGAATTAGAAATGATCCTCACCTTCATTATGCTAAGTGCCACCAGGCATGTAGAACTGTGTTCAAGCAGCCACATAATTGACACCCTTGGCTCAATGCCAGAGTCATCTCTGCATGGCTACTGTGGAGTTCTTTCCTTGAATTCCTGATTAACTTCCCATTTGTTGGTTCACCAGTCTTGGTGTTTATTTTTGAGTGTCAGGAAGCTTGGGGCAGCTTCCTGGTGGTGCTATATTTGATGGTACTAGCTCAGCCCTTCTCCAATGTAGTCTGCCCTTACCCTGACTTTGCAAGTAGTATCTATAGTTGTGGTCCATGCTTCCAATGTAGGGAGCATTTCTTTAGCCCGGGATTCTATTGTTCCAGCCTCCCCAGGCCAGTATAACATACCCAAGAATATTGTACAAAAAACATGTGACACAATGGATAAGAGGCACTACTCTAGTGTAATGATACTGACCCCCCAATTCACCCAGCCTCAGTACTTTTATACCTTAATTTGAATTAAAACTCCTATAAAAGTGTTGATAATTGAGTGTTTCAGCGATATGTGGCTAACCTTGGGAAGAGAAAGAGGCTCACTGGGGAAGGCTTCTTGGAGGACAGTGCTTTGGTTTAGGTGTAAGGACTGGAATTTGTACAGAAGACACCTCCACATAGGGATATTTATAGAAGCATAGAGGGACAAGTGTGCCTACCCTCTCTAGAGGACACCAACATGTCAGTACAGCAGGTGTCTCATGGGAGATGAAATGTACTGACTGGATAACTCCGGATGGCATGGGCTAGTGATGTTAGTGGGGACAGCCAGGGAAAGAGCTGAGGGATAGGCCACTTGGCTCAGAGGGTCCTAATGTGCCTTGTCTACTGCTGTACTTTTTAGGCCACAGCACATGGGGAAAACGCCTGTCACCTCTGAGGTTCTGAGTTTGGGGCCATGAGCTTGCCTAGTGCCTCCAGAGCTTATTTTATTCAAAACCACTCAGTCTTTTGCTTTTCCTGCTCTTTGAAAGTATGGACAGAGATTGCTTTGAGGTAATCCCAGGATGCTTTGGAAACAACCGTAGCAGACTAAAACACTTTACAAGTGGTAGTTTCTTGTCCCTAGCTAAGGAACAAGCAAAGACACATGCTTGAGGCACAGTATCATTTGTAACTGGCTCCATGGGATCTTAGATCCTGGGCAGTTTGTTCACACAGCGAAATTCCAGTACCTCCAATGATTAAATAGAAATGGTAACAGCTGTTTCTTCTTTCCAGGGGGATTGACCCCTATGACCAGCCAAATACTATTTACATTGAGCGGCATGAACCCTTCGGATTCTCCACAGTGTTCCGCAGTACAGACTTCTTCCAGTCCCGGGAAAACCAGGAAGTGATCCTGGAGGAAGTGAGGGACTTTCAGCTTCGGGACAAGTACATGTTTGCAACAAAAGTGGTGGTAAGTTGAGAACGCTCAGTAGTAAGTACACTGTTCCAACAGTTCCTTTGCTGGGTCTGACATCCACCTCAGTGAGTTCGGATGACATCAACTGGATGATGTACTGGTATCTTGGCTGAAGGATTCTGGTTCTCAGAGAACATACCTTGTAGTAAGATTATGTTGGTGATGTAAATATTTGTTTTATTTATGGGTTTAATAAAAAGCTAATTGGCCAAAGGCAAACAGGAAGTAAAGGTGGGGCTACCAGGCTAAGAAAAACTCCAAAACATCTCAGAGCAGGCCCAAAAAGTCCAAGCCAAAACCATTTCCAACAATGCTTGAAGGGTATGGAAGGTGTCAGATCAGAGTAGAGAAGTACAGAGCAGAAAATCAGTGTGTCAGAAGATCTGAGATCTGCTTGTCTCCCAGCTACCAAGCATTGCAGACAAAGACAGATCACATTTTTGGTATACGTGGCTATATTATATGTTAGTGCGTGCATGTGCATGTGCGTGCTAAAGGTTGTGTAGGCCAAAGGTTGACCTCAAGTGGTTTTCTCCCTCTCTCCACTTTATTTTTTTTTGAGGCAGACCAAGCCTGTAGCTTACAAGTTCCGCTAGGCTTGCTGACCAGTGAGCTCCAGGGAGCTGCAAGGGCAGCTTTCCCAGAGCTTCTGCCTCTGTTTCCTCACCCCATGGTGGGTCCTGGGGATTGAACTCAGGTCCTGAAGCTCACTAAGTGGTTTAACTAACCCAACCATCTCCTTAGATCCTAAAAATACATTTCCTTGTAATCTCAATAAAAAAAGAATACAGATGGGAACAAATGCACTTGGGAACTAACTCTATGTCCTTGTAGCCTACTGCCTACTTGTTTTCTTTTCAATTTAGACTCCTCACTTTGAGATTTGTGGATGCTTTCATTTACATGGCTAACAGGATGTGTAGTCATTGGCTAGTGGGAGTTAATACGCAAAGACAAGCAGGAATTAAGCTTCCAGCTGTCAGTAAGTCGCCTACTGCTCAACCTTGACGAGATCCTTCCCAGTTGTCTGAGATGCAAGAGCCAGGTGCTGAAATGGAGGCTTTCTCCTTTCAGACCAGAGCAGATTACTTAACAGGACTCTGTGACCCTGTTCAAAGGCACAAAGAAGGCTCTGGTAAAAGCATCTTGGATCCCTGCTCCTGGGAGCTGCAGCTTTGTTCGCTGACTGTGGAAAGCCTCTGCTACCAGGAGGCTGTCCTGCTTTCCATCACTGCCAAGTTACGGACTGAAGCCAGAGAGAGTGTTTTCCACCAGGTTCTCATTTATTTCTGCAGACTGGGCAGAAGCAGGCCACCTCCCTGATAGACTCCTAGGGTACTCATCAGCAGGGGAAGTGGGGAGGAGGGTTGGACGAAGGAAGGGTACAAGGGGCCAAAAGCTATAGATGGTCCCCATTATGGACCTTGCAAGAATGTGTTTTCTTATTTTATTAAAATTTGTATTTCATTTCTTTACTTATTTAGTGTGTGTGTGTGTGTGTGTGTGTGTGTGTGTGTGTGTGTGTGTGTGTGGTGGGGGGGGATGGCATGTGTGCGGAGGTCAGAGGACAACCTGTGAGTGCCAGTTCTCTCCTTCCTGCATTCCGGTCCCGGGTTTTGAACTTCAGTCATCAAGCCTGACCAAGAGTATCTTTACTCCTGAGTCAGTCATCTTATAGGGCTGGAGAGATGCCTCAGTGGTTAAGAGCTGCTCTTCCAGAGGCCCCAGGTTCAATTCCCAGCGCCCACGTGGCAGTTCACAATTGTCTGTAACTCCAGTTCCAGAGAACCAAAACACCATTATACAAACATACATGTAGGCAAACATCAATGCACAAACTAAAAAACAGTTGTTTTAATTTTTAATTTATGTGTGTCTGAAGACGGGAATGTGTACGTGAGTTCTTTCAGGTGCCTGTGCAGGCCAGAGCTGTTCCAGCCTCTCTTCAGCTGGAGCCATCGGTCCTAGTGAACTGCTATTTGACCTGAGTGCTGGGGTTGAGCCTCTGTTATCCAAGAGCAATGCACACTCTTAACTTCAGAGCCATCTTTGCAGCCTCTACAAATATTTACTAAAACCACTGAGTTGTGGCCATTTTTTTTTCTTGCTTGCATTGACCTCTAGATCACCCCTTTCTTGCCTTGCCTGGCTTTTTCTTGTACACACACATACACATGTGCACACATGCACACACATACATGCTTTCGGAGTAGCTCAAGACTGTTCCCTGCTCCAGTTGCCTTGGGCATGAGTAGAGTAATAGAAAACAGGTACAAGTGAAAATCAGGCCCCAGCATTGATGCTTTGTGACCCAAATTAGATAACCCTGAGTTCTGTTACAGCCTGCAACCTTATCTCTGGCTCCCCAGTGGCTGTGGGCCTTTTCCTTTCAAGTCTTTGGCTTGGAGTTAATGTGTGGCTTTAATTTTGCAATTCTCACACGCACTGATAATGCTCTGATTGTCCTTGCTTTTGCCTTACTGGGCGCTGAGGTAGATGGCAGCTTTTCCTTCTCTCAGTCTAGATCTCATTCCTAAACATTGTAGGGATAATTAGGGGAGCTGTCTGTGTTCCACTCCAGTCTACCAATGAGCACAGCTACTCTCCAGAGCATCCGTGGGCTTTCTCTAACTCCTGGGGCCATGTCTGTTTTGATGGTCACGATGTCATACCCAGGAGTGGTATGAAGTAGAGTTCAATATATGCTGCTGTTAGTGGACCCACACAGCTAAAAGAAATAAAATCCCAGACAAGTCAATTTTTAAATTTTGGAAGGATGTATGATGGTTAGTTTTAACATTCTGATTGCACTGAGAAGTACCGGAGGTTAATGATGTGCATTTCTGAATGTGTTTGTAAAGATACACCCATAGAGGATTAACTGGGGGAGAAGATACCCAGAAAGTGAGGGGCCACCATCTTACTCATAGGCTGGGGACCTGGAGGGAATAAAAGAAGAAACATTAAGTTCGACATTCATTCTCTCTTTCCTGTCCTCCAATCACATGACTTGCTCTTCTCTGCCATCTTTCCTGCCACTGTAGACTGGACCTCTAAAACTGAGAGCCAAAATTAGTCATTTCTTACTTTCAGTGAGTTATCTCGTATTTGCACTGAGATAAAGTCTAATACAGCTACTGTTGCTATATTGAGCCTCTCTCTAGCCAACCTCCTAATGAGAGGGCTCCTCCTAGACAAATGGTATTCACACTTTTCATCAGGTGTATGGATAGGTTTCTGGGTTCCAAGGCTGGTGGGTGTGGCTTGCATTTGTGGTTTTAGGTAAGCTGTGTCAGCCCCACATTGTTCTCTTAAGAGTATCTGTAGCATCATTGCTCAGGAGCAGACATTGCAGGGCCCAAATGCACTCTCCCCTGAGCATCAAAGAGAATCATCAGTGTTTATAAAATGGGTGCTGAGATAGTTCAGCAGTTAAGGGTGTCTGCTGCTCTTCCATAGGTCTTCAGTTCCCAGCAACCATAAGAGATGGCCCATAACTACTTGTAACTCCAGCTCTTAGGTTATCTTAGGGCACCTGCATGCATGTGACAAGCATGAACACATTTTAGTCTCGCTACAAGGTATGTAAGTTGTGGACACTCTGCCATTCTCTGAGGTTGTCAGTTCACTTCCTTATTTATGTTCTTTTTAGCAAAAGATATTTTAATGTTGATGAAATCTAATATATCTACTATTCATTTGCTGCTGGTATTTTCTTTCTCTTTATTCCTATGCTCCATTTTTGTACTACTAGAGATTGAACCCAGGGTCTTGGGCATGGCAGTAGATGTACCTCACCATTGATCTTACAATTTACCTTAGTGCCTACAGCTGATACAGTAATTTTAAGAAATTACTGCTGCCTCTTTTCTGTCAGTTAAGATCTACTGTTGATGTTTGGAATGTAGTTTTCTTTTTGAGTCAGTATACTATTGTGGAGGTGTTCGCTGGTTTGAATGAGAAGTGGTCCTATAGTCTTGGGCATCTGAACACTTGGGTCCCAGTTGGCGTCACTACTTAGGTGGTGCAGCCTGCTGGAGGAAGTAAGTCACTTTGGTGGGCTTTGAGATGAAAGCCTTGTGCCTTTTCCAGTTCTCTTTCTGCTGGTAGTAGAGGATGCTGTGGACTTCCAGCTTCCTGCTTCTGCAGGCCTCCTGTATGCTGCTTGCTTCCATGCCATGTCAGACTCCTATTCTGCCTTGGTCATGGGATTTTATCACAGCAACAGATAAGTGACTCAGGATACATAAATGCAGGCCCATTTGCTAAGGATAGAAGCCAGGGCTTTCTACAGGCCATGCAAGTCATCTATCTGAGTTTTGACAGCTTGCTGGGTTTACTGCTCATAATCTTGTGCTTAGCTAGTTTTATTATACAGCCCAAGGAATGGCGCCACCCACTGTGGGCTGGGCCCTCCTGTATCAATTGACAATCAAGACTGTCCCCCATAGACTTGCCCACAGGCCAGGGAGGCTTTCAGATGACTCTTGAGTGTGTCAAGTTGATAGTTAAAGCTCAGCAGAACATTTTGTTGAAAATCACAGTTACTGTGATACTGTGGCTCTTGATACTTACCCCCTGGGTCTGTGTTGTTCTTTGTTGTTGCTGTTTGTTCAGTGGGTTTCAAGTGCTGTTTCCATAAAGACTGTTCTTTGCTGTACATATACCAGATTGTCTGTGGTTTAGTTTACAAGACAGTGATGGTTAGACATTTTCTTGGGTTCTTTGAAGGGGAGAGTCTCTGCCTTTCCTAATGGACTCTGGTGTGGGGTGTGTTGGGGTAAAACTTCCTGTTCCCTGCCTGCTGAGTTACAGTCACCGCACCCTCTACTCTTGCCTTCTGCAGAGCCCTCCAGGTTAGCTGGAGGTAAGCCAGACTCTGTTTGATTCTTCCTAGAGCTTACTCTCAACTCTTATGTGCTGGGCCTTAGAGATTCCTAGAAATCTTTCAGAGCTTTTCAAACAATAGCTCTTAGGGCAATTTTCTTTCTGCGTGTTTCTTTTTAAGCTTTGGTTAGCCTCGGCTATGGATGCTGCCTCTGGCAATCTCAATGTTAAACTGCCAGTTGTCAGTTGCTTTCTCCCTGGCACTTCTTAACTGGCTATCAGACCACAAGTATGTGTGTGTGTGTGTGTGTATGTGTGTGTGTGTGTATGTGTGTATGTATGTGTGTGTTTTCTAACTGGATTTTTTTGTGGAGGAGGGGAAGTGACTGTTTTGTCCTACCCAGTAGCTCCTCAGTGCTGTTATGCCTATGAGGCTGTGTGATTCCAAGGCCATTTCAGAGTTAGAGAGAGGGGTGAGAGTTGGGTGATGGAAATGAAGCAGGGTTCACCATGCCTGCCAAGATCCAGCTGTTGCTCTTCAGTAAAGGCCACTGGAGTCTTGTCAGATTTCATGTGGTTCTCAAAAATCTGGGAAAGTTGATTTTGGAGAATGTTTGTGTTTTTCTTTTATGGGTGTGGGGGGGGAGTTTAGAGCTCCTTTATCTTATCATTATGGAGATGATTTTAATTAATATTAACTTTGTACACTTTATTGTGGTTTTTCTCTGATCTATACAGAAGAATGGTTCATATTGCTATGACCTCATTACCCTCATTCATCTTCAACATTCCTTACATATGCCTCTTCTACTTGCTGTCTATCTATGCTTTATTTAATGTATCTCCCCCAGCATAGTTTTTTAGTCCTTAAAAATTATACATTTTTACTAATTCTTTTATAATTTATACACATATACAATGTATTTTAATCATCTTTTCCCCCTCCCCCATCCCTTCCGGATCCACCCCCCATCTCCACACTCCTGGTAACATCATGTCCTTTGTTTGTATGTTTGCATTTATAGTTCACTGAGTCCAATTTGTGATGCTCATGTACTCATGGGCATAGGATCACCCACTGGAGTATGGTTGATCTACCAGGGACCACACTCTTGGAGAAGACCAACTGTCTCTCCCAGAAGCTGTACAAGTCGGCAGCCGCTCCAATAGAAGTAGAGCCTGTGAGCCCTCCCCACATGCTGGACTGCTGACTGGCTTGATGTTGTACAGGTCATGTGCAGGCAGTCACAGCTATTAGAGTTCATTCTCGGTCCTGTCATGCTATACTAGCTGGCTCCTTTCCCTCTTTTTATGCCAGTAGGTCCCTAGCCAGCCTAGGGACAGTGCTGCCCTGTGTTCAGAGCTGGTCATTTTCCTTTTGTTAATCCTCTGTGGAAATGTTCCACAAACATACCCAAGAGCTTGCTTTCCTAATCCCTAGGTGTTTTCTTTTTTCTTCTTTGTGGTTTTTTGAGATAAGGTTTCTCTGTGTAGGTCTAGCTGTCCTGTAATTCACTCTGTAGACCAGGATCACCTCAAACTCAACTGAGATCCACCTGCCTCTGCCTCCCAAGTGCTGAGATCAAAGGTGTGCACCACTCCCTCTGGCCCTAGGTGGCTTAGTGCAATCAAATTGACAAGATTAATCATCTATGGCAGGAGAGGCCTGGGCTGCTGCCTTGGGTTTCTGTGTTTTATGACTGATGTGTAGTATCACAAATGAGACTCAGAGCTAAATATCAGGGGAAGGCTGTGCTGAAATATCAGAGAGAGAGAAGGTACCACAGTCAATTCTCACCCAGCTGTCTTGCAACTTTCTCAGCCTCGCTCCTGGTCACTTCTGTCAGTCACTTTTCCCAGTGCTTCTGTTCTCTCTGGGTTTCTACAAGCCCTTATATACCTTATCCCATCCAGATTAGGATTAAAGACGTGTAGCCTTGAACTCACAGAAACAGAAGAAGTTTTGTCCATGAAGTTGTGGGATCAAGGGTGTAGGTCATCACTCCCAGCTCTCTCTGTGCTGGGATTAGAGGTGTATGTGACTGACTCAGCTGTTTATCTTTGTATTCAAGGTTTAAGAATTTCTTGAGCTGTCTGCCTAGGATTTGACTGTGTGCTCTCTACCCAATATTCAGGATTTATTAAATGTGTAATATATATCCACACTGATGTTTCCTGCAAGGAACTCTGGAGACAGTTGACTGAGGCTCTGTCATTGTTCCTGCCAGGAATGTAACCTTGGCGGCTGCAGCTGAAACTCAGGTGCTCTCAGCTATTGTCGTCATGTCACTACGCTCCTTGGGAGGTCTCCTGCCATCACCAGTCTTATCTAGCTGCACTCCTGTGAGGTTTGGACTCTAAGAGCTCATTGCAGCAAGCATCCTTTGGCTATTGTGGCCAAGAATATGTCATTTCTTAGTTCTTTTCTGATTGTTCACTAACTTTTGCTTTGACATCATCTCCAATATAAACCAAAATCCATGCCATTTGATCATCAGAACTCAAAACATAAAATTTAAAAAGATAGCACTCTCTATAAAGCATCAATTTCTATACTATTCACCCAGATAAATAATTCCTAGTTGTTGTATGTGTTGATGGGGCTGAAATGAATACAACCTTTCAGGCTGTCAGTCTAAAATGAAAGTTTTGCAGGTTGAGTATGGTGGTTCATGCTACTGTAACCCCAACACTTAGGAGGTACTAGCTGGAGGGTCAGGGGTTCAGGGCTATCTAGCCTCAACTATATTGTATGTTTAAGGTCAGCCTGGGCTACATGAGATCTTGTCTCAGAAAAAAAAAAAGTCTTTTTTTTTAAAACATTTTTATCTTCTTAGAATGTGCCCTACATATGGTGTACAATTGTAAAAAGAGGTAGTATGTACCCATGTGTTTTATAAAGGAGTGCTTTTGGGAATCATCTTAGTACTCATCATCAACTGTGAACTGGAAAGATGTCTGACATACATGATTAATGAAGAAAAGCTGAACTGTGGGTTGACAAGATTTACATCCCATCTTTATGAAGAAGCCACTCAGTCATTTTTCTATTGTGACCCAGTTTGTGTGCAAAACCCTGTATTGCACATATCAGCTTGGGATTGTCTTGGGCCACTGATAACAGACGAGAAATTGAAGCGACAGCCAAGATGTGCATTTTGTTTCTTTTCCATGCTGCCTCAGGTAGAGAAGCAAGCTAAGGCTAGGGTTATGATTGTGTTTTTCTATTTCACCATCCTATGGAGTTATTCTTAACATGCCCTCAGTGGCCTTTGAGTCTTTACCCAGATCTGAAGACTAAGGAAAATCAGAGTGGCCAAAATGGTAGAGGTATCTATGGTCAGAGGTTTCTGGGTCCCACTTAGCCCCGAGGTCCAGATGAATCTCTTCCACCCACAGTCCTATAGCTGCTTATAAAATAATTAACTGGGAAGCTTAGTATTATAATAACTGCTGGGACAGTAGTTCAAGCTTATTATTATCGAGCGTTTCCACTTAGATTAACCCATAATTCTTATCTATGTTTAGCCACATGGCTTGGTACCTTTGCTTCAGTGCAGCATCTCATCTTCCTTCCTTTGCATCTGGCTGGCATCTCTTGCTCTGCCTTTTCTCTTCCCAGAATTCTTCTAATCTGGTTGACCTGCCTCTACTTTCTGCCTCTACTGGCCAATCAGCGTTTTATTAATCCAATACAAGTGAATAATCTTTACAGTGTACAGGAGCATTATCCCACAGCAGGTACCAGCTGATTTGGTACTTTGAAGTAGCTTCCCCCAAAGCCAAGATATCTCTATTTATACCTCATTAATCATAGCTTGACTATGTGACTATATATGATAAAGAAAACATGAAGAATGGAGGGTGGCAGTCGGGGCTCTGTTGCTCAGGAGGGAAGAGAGGCTAGGTGTTAGGGGAAGGCAATGTTGTTGGCACTGTGCTAAGATGCTTGTATGTGATAGAGCTGGTGCACAGAGCTGTCTGCCAGTGGACACCCTGCAAGGTGGAATGAGAATAAGGAAAGGCAGTGGAGCAGAACTCCTCATTTTATCTTATACTGATTTGTACTGTTAAATCTTTCCCTGGTGCTTAGTAATACAGTTTTAAAAAAAAAAAAGGCCAACTAACAAAACCCTGTGGTTTATTAAGAAGACCATCAAGGCCTGACAATGCCCTGCACAGTCAGTAGAGTGTCATGATTTAATTGCTAATATTTTTCTTAACAGCCATAAAAAATACAACAATGCTTTCAGAATACCTTAGGGTGAACCAGAATTATCTCAGTTTAGGAATAATTCTCTCAGAAGCAGAGAATGGATGTCTTTTGAGACTTTGAAGAAAATGACATAGTGGTTTGAGATTTTGTATTTATGGGGTAAGAGCTGTGTGTGTGTGTGTGTGTGTGTGTGTGTGTGTGTGTATTTGTATGTATGTATAACATATATATATATATATATATGTAGCCCCAGATTCCTAAGCCACCTTATAAGTAATTATTGAAAATGTTTTCCAGTTTCTTTTTCTTTATTTTTAAAGTTAAAGTGTCCCCCTCCCCAGTCCTTAAGCTCTCTCATCTTCCTATTTTCATGGTTACACACACACACATGCACACACACATATACACACACAAACACACATACAAACACATATACACACAAACACACACACACATACATATACATACATACACATACACACATGCACACACACATACACACATACATTCTTTTACTCCAAACTGCACATATGTGAGAAAAACACACTATTTGTCTTTCTGAGTCAGTCTTATCTTCAGTTATATATATTTCCCAACAAATGTCTGGATTTCATTGTTCTGTAGGGCCAAATAAAATTCCATTGTGTAAATGCATATAACATTTTCTTTATCTGATCCTTTGCTGATAGGCATCTAGGCTGGTTCTATTTCTTAGCTCTTGTAGTTTAAACTTGATTGTGCAAGGATTGCTGTGTTATGCTGACTTGGAATCCTTTGAATATGTACCCAGGAGTGACTTAGCTGGACAGGGCAGGCTTTGTGTTTTCATCTTGAGAAACCTCTACACTGGCTTCTATACATGGCTGTCCAGGTTACATTTCTATAATCAGGTAGGCTCTTTCTCCACACATTGTCATCACTTATTGTCATAACTATTTTGACTGGTATGAGATGGAATCTCAAAGTAATTTTAATTCTCATTTTCCTGGTGGCTAAGGACATGAAACATTTTTAAATATATTTATTGGCCTTTGTATTCTGTTGAAACTTCCAGCAAACATGAGTCTTTGGTTTTGCTGAGAAACATCTTATTTTAAAAAACAGTTTGAAGCAGTGGACAAAAATATAACATGCCATATATGTATTTCATGGATGTATGTATTCATTGGTAATCATGAAGATCTTTTTATACATAGGACACCTTAAAATTTTCATGACCCCAGAAATAGCTTAGAATTTCTACAATGCAACATGAGATACACAGAATTATGTTGAGTGTTCTATTCTATCAGAGAGTGTATATCCTGTCAAAAGATCCTACTCTATGGAAAATATTCAGAGATTGGATCATGGAACCACCAAGGATTCTGCCAAGTCTTGCAAATTGAAGCCTTATGACTGAATAGCTTTGTGAGCTTTGCATGATGTATGGCTGGTCTAACCTATGCTAGCTGAAAGCTGCATGCTCTGCTATGTCTGTATTTCATAGATTTCTCCCTTTCTACTGCTCTTCTTTACCCATTGTGGCTTCCATTACCCTCCCCATGTTCAAGTTCTCCTGTCATACCACTGTCCCTCTTCATCCGATGTCCAAGAGGTCTGTAGGAACTGTAGACTGGGTGTCCTGCACTAAACAGCTCAGCTCAGGGCTGACATTGTAAATTAGGAATTGAGTCACAGCCTGTTTTCAGTGGAATCAGAGGCGTCAGTTTGTTGTTCCCTTTCTCCATGTTCTGAGGGACTGTCATCTGGCACAGTTAATTTTTCTCCTCTCTTCCTTGGCAGCATCTTCCAGGCAGCCAGCAACAGCAGTCATCTGTCCAGCTCTGGGTCTCCTTTGGCCGGAAGCCTATGAGAGCAGCCCAGTTTGTCACAAAGCATCCTATTAATGTGAGTGAAGTCTGCTGGAATGGGGGAGGGGATGCGTGTCTCTAAGCATCATGGGAATGCCCCGCTGGCGTGGGCATTTTATTTTCTCCCTGTGGGCATCTTCCAGAGAGGCCTCTGAAGAGACCTGTTATGCTTTCAGCCTGTTGGTCTGCTGTGTGCACTTCACTGAAGTGGAACTGAATGGGAGTCCTTTTGCCTGCTTTAAGTGGAGTAAGATTGGCAGAGGGGTTGGTGCCGGTCAGTGGCCTCATATGCCAGTCCTCAAGCAATGGGATACTTGTTCATGGCACTTACTTAGTAACTACAAGCTATATTCCTAGCAGATGGCTAAGGTTCTAAAAGGAGCTACATTCAGGTTCTACTTTGTAGAAATAGATGGATTAGAAAGACTGAGAACAGAGTGGGGAAAGTATTCCAATCTGTGCTCAGATGTCTTCAATGTCAATATACACAGATAGTCAGGAAAGAACAGTCTGGGTCCCCAGGGGAGTGCCTGCAGTGAGGAGGTTTCCTTGGAAGCCTTTGACATCAGCAGTTGGTTGATAGCTCAGTGGGGTAGGTAATGGGAATGATGATCACTTCCGTCTAGTTTCTAAGGGCTTTTTTAGTTTCCTTAGGGAAAAGAAGAGGAAATGAAATGTGTATTCATCTATATGGTGCCCTGTGCTAATAAAAGATCTACTGGGGAGAATGGGGAAGCATCATTACCAAAAAGAGGTTTCTAGGTCATGTATAGAGGTCAGAGGACCATTCTTTTCTTGTATTTTACCAGTGAGCTCCATGTGTAGACCAGCCATGGACGCTTGGAAGGGAAAATCATTTCAGTTTCTTTGTTCAGGTCGGGCCCTGGCTGCTTTATATCCACTGTGGTCACTGGGACACTTGGAGTCATTGCTTTCACGTGTGTATAAGAAGCTCTCAAGAATAATTGTACTTTTGACTATTTGTTTTCTGACTTTGGGTTCCAAAGGAATATTACATCGCCGACGCCTCCGAGGACCAGGTGTTCGTGTGTGTGAGTCACAGCAACAACAGTACCAACTTATACATCTCAGAGGCAGAAGGGCTGAAGTTCTCCTTGTCCCTGGAGAACGTGCTGTATTATAGCCCAGGAGGGGTCGGCAGTGACACCCTGGTGAGGTAAGGAGATCCCAGTGCTTTGCAGTGTTAGTTGCACCCATGGTCTTGCTTGAAGTGCTTTCTAAGTGTGCGCACACCCATCCCTGGACCCAGGATTAGGTGTTTGCAGACTACAGTTGAATTGGTCTGGGGTATGGTTCAGGTTGTCCCCAGGGGATTTTTGTGTGCACCCAAGGCTCAGCACTGCTGTTCTAGGTGACATATAGGACCCTAGCCACTCTATCAACCACCCCCTTGGGTTTTGTGGTCTCTGAGACAATGGGCAAGAAGGGTTGGAAGATGCCATCACTTCAGGGAACATAGGGACCCTCCTTCCAAGTGACTGATTGACAGGCTCTTTTAGCGGTAATTATAAGGTGGTATGGGATAGCAAAGGCCCCGGTGTCATTACCCCTTTAAGTGGCAATCAGAAGTGTAGGGCTATTTTGTACCTCTAGTATTGGGAGTTTTTTGAACACCACCTTCATTGAAAGGCTTGGGAGCTGTTGAAGACTCTGGATTTACTTTTTCTGGATATTTGGTATACCTGGAATCATGCAATGGTATGCGACTTTCTGTGCCTGACTTTTAACATGTGTTCAGGGTTCATCCCCATGGGCTATATGTTAGCACCTCATTTTTTTGTGGATAAGTAGTGGAGTTTACTTGTTTTGATAATTAAAATTCATGAGCCATCGTCTCTCATGTCTTTTACAGACTTTAGCAGTGCCTTGCTCCCCTCCTCCCCCAGAATCCCGTGGCTATGGAGTGAATAGCATACAGTTTCCTAATGCTTTTGTCTGATATTAGATGAACTTCTTATAGTAGGACAGAGTGGGACCACAACCTGGAGAAGACTACCAAGGAAGTGGTGACCTCAGTTATATCACCATGGGGTTTTTACATACATATAGACTGCCTTTTCTGTGAGACAGTTTCCTACGGTGATATCTGTCTCATCCAGTTGAGATATTGAAAACAGATTTATGTTAAGAGTGATAGACCAACATCCTGCTCAGCTTTCTTTATACTCTCACATTTTATCTCATGGTGACTGAGCTTCAGATGTGCTCAGTTCAGTGACCTCTTGTCACCCGTGGTTCAGGCTCAGTCAGATGAAGTGGGATAAGGGTGAGTTATCAGATGACAAGGGCAGGCTGGTTTAGAAGAAACTTCTCTGCACTGAGCAGTACAGCGTGGTGCTGAGGAACGATCTCTCATTTTCTTAAAGAAACAGTGTGAGAACTCTTAGTGGGTGATCACTCTGGCATTTGTGGGTTGTGCTTGGAGGGATCTCATGGAAAGCCACAGCTAGGAATTAATGTTCTATCCATATAGCAGACTTGTTGGGACAACTTAAGAAGGAACACTTGCCTTAGTCCATGGAGGTGGCTTCCAGTATATAGATTTTGCTTGGGGTATGAAGGGAAAATATGCTCAGCTGCCTGGCAGGTGCAGCCTAGGGTACCCAGGACAAAAGGGTAGAAGTGCTTTGAAGTAGGCTAGTGAAGGTAAGATGGAGAAAATGGCTTTTCAGAAGGGAATGCTAACATGGAGTCTGCTGCTGTAGGGCAGACCAAAGAGGGTGATGAGGCATGGATTGGCCTTGGAGCAGAGGAATTGCAAGGTAAAGGCTGACAGGAACTAAAAGCTAAAACTCCAGGAAGATGGACAGGGAAAAGAACCTGAGTTTGTCTGAGAGAAACCATAATCCAGCTCAGGGATATAGAGTGGGGAAAACATAATCAGTCTTCTGTCTTATTGTATAACCCACAGCTAAGAACCCCTTTAATAAAGGGCACCTTCAAGTCTAAAAAGCCACTCGTGGACCATGGTGACCATTCCTCACATATGTAACATTTGGAATGGTTGTGCCACGCTATCAAAAAACTCCCTTCTAGTGAGCTCTTGGCACAGCAGGTAAAACTTGGGAGACCCTTAGTGTCCAGCTTTGTAGAGATATTCCGACAGTCTGGGCTGTTGTGTACCAGTAACAGGTGCTGCTAGAGCTCCTGGCAGATAACTCTGTGTTGTTCAATACTAATATTTCTACATGTCAGATGAGCCTGTGAGTCTCCACATTGTCATTAAAACCTTGTATGTCTGGCTCAAGGCTTCCTACTTGTCCAGGCTTCTTGAAGGATTTGGGTCAGTATTCATAGAGAAGAAATGGATATGGCTGTCACCTTCTTTATGACATCTTCTACATTCTCTATGTTCTTTTAGGAGTCATTGGTTGGTTGCACATCCTGGCTCTTAGGAGTCGTTGGTTGGCTGCACATCCTGGCTCTTAAAAACAATTTGTATTTATTTATTTTTTTAAGAGTATTTTTTTAAACTATAAAGAAATGAGGCATGGTGCATGTTACATGGGTGAACCTTGTAGCACTTAGTAAGTGAAAGTAACAAGATATAAAGAAAGAGTATCAATTTATATGGAACAGCCAGATCAGGCAATCCATAAAGACAGATACACTGAAACAGAAAGCAGATTTGTGGTTGCCAAGGTCTGGGAACCAAATGGAAAACAGATAGTGCCTGCCAATAATGAAAGTGCTCTTAACTCACATTGCACAACACTGAACATACTTAAAGCATTGGTATTGTGTTCTTTAAGATGTTTCAATATTATGCTCCATACAATGCAAAATGGCAAGCAAATCTCAATCCTGAGTGACTCCTGCTGCTTCTCTGACTGCAGGTATTTTGCAAATGAGCCATTTGCTGACTTTCACCGTGTAGAAGGCTTACAAGGAGTCTACATCGCCACCCTGATTAATGGTTCTATGAATGAGGAGAACATGAGGTCGGTCATCACCTTTGACAAAGGGGGAACCTGGGAATTTCTTCAGGCCCCAGCCTTCACAGGATATGGAGAGAAAATCAATTGTGAGGTACAGTTGCTTTAATCGTGTTTGGCTTTTTTGATTCAAAACAGGGAGCTGTGGTCTGGAGTAGTTTTCTATATTCGATATTTACAGGAAACATGCAGGTTGATACAGCGCCCTGTTAATACCACATGGAACAATCTGGCACCCCTGTCCTCTCAGATTCCTAGCTCCACACCACGGCATGGTGGGGGTGTGGTAAACTCAGAGGAGCACCATGGGATATTGAAGAATTTTCTTTGTGATGTTTCAGAGTTTGAATCCAGGGCCCTGTACAGGCTAAGCAGGTGTTTAACTACTGAGCTACACCTTACCCAGTATCTCAAGTTTTGCTGTATTATGAGATGGACACTTGCTGTGTAGCCCAGGCTGTCTTGGAATTTATTATGTGTCCCTGATTGGTCTTGAACTTGCAATCTTTCTACAAAGGCCCCTAAGCACTTAGAATGCTGGGATTATGTCCTCTACTGCCGCACCCAGCTCATTTGAAATGTTTTGAAGGAAGCACATGATGCGCAACATCTGGTAGGAATTACCTTAATTGCTTGGCTAATGAGCGGGCGTCAGTTCACAGCTTCAACATGAGGGTATATCATATTTCTTTTGAGGACATCATGTCTTTGGAAAGCTGTAGTTTTGTGAGTCAATTTAATGAAAAACTCAGTGGGAAAATCAGGGACAAAAAAAGGAGAGTGACAGTGTCACATAGGATTCCAAAATTTGAGAAGTGGTGTCCTGCCTAGTAGATGCATTTATTCCATTATAGGACTTATGATTATTTAAACATGAAATGGAGATGTTTTCTTCCAGCTTACATATACAACTGTTTTAGAATGGTGCTAACACACACACACACACACACACACACACACACTTTAAACTTAACTCTAAAAGACACATGATGCTATTCTATTACTTCTGGCCTAAAGCTACTATAAGAAATGACAATACCAATTTTATTTGAAACCTACGGTGTTTAAGAATGAGTATAGTGTTCCCTGCCTAGGTGCCTATCTGAGAAGCTAAGCATTTTAAACCATTTCTTGGCCCCACTAAGTGTTCTCATGAGTTGATTCCTGTGCTCCGTGGTCTCCTGTGGTAACCCCTACACTTTGTTTCTTTTTCTCCTGAGGGATCCAGCAGACAGAAAGAAACTAGAAAAAAGAAATTGGTGTTAATTTTTGGTACGACTATATTTAGTCTGTTTTAGATTTTTGAATTATTTGTTCATGGTAAGCTATGGTGTGGTATCTCCCTGTGTTTCTTATCTGTAGTATATCCTTTGGGAAAATTCTTTTGGAGACTCTTGTCTTCGAAAATACTTCCCAATTTTTTTTCTTTTTAGACCACAAGTCTTGATATACCACACGAAATCTAATTCTGGAAAGAGGAAGGCTATAAACAGACATGAGTAAACATCTAGACAGTTCCTCTTCCTCAGTAGTATGACCTGAAGCTTAGTCTGTCTTGATGGGGATTTGTCTGGGGAGTTTTGAACATGCCATGGCGGACGGGTTTGAGGTTGATGAAACAGATTCAGTGGCATTGTCATATCTCAGACTTGTAACTGTAGGATTATCAATCAGCTCATAGTTTCCAGTTCTTAGTTTAGGTTGTGGTTGCGTCCCTTTGCTGTGACCAAATAGAAACAACTTCAGGAAGGAAGTTAATTGTCTCAAGAGTTTGAGGCTACAATCCATCTTGGTAGGAAAGGCTCAGGGCTGGTGCCTGGCTTTTCACTTTATCCTTTTCATTCAGGCAGGGGCCTCAGAGCATGGGCTGGTGTTGCCTCAGTTCCACTGGGTCTTCCCTCCTGAGCTTGACCTCTCTGGAAACACCCTTGCAGACACACCCAGAAGGGTATCTTCTCTGTGATTCTGGATCCAGTCAAATTGACTAGGAACATTAACCATCATAGGTGGTATGGTGGCTTTTTCTCACCATTACAAAGTGACTGAGAATATCAGTTTATGAGGCAGAAAGACTATTTTTTGGCCTCAGGTTTCTGAGGTATCAGTAGTTTTTGTTGGAGCTTGCTTGGCTCTGTTGTTTTGGGCCAGTGGCATGGCTGAACACTGTGGTGAACTTGTGGTGTGATAAATTCGCTTGATCATGGCTGATAGGAAATGGATAAAACAAACCCAATGAGGAAGGGACCTGCATTCCTATGTCCCCTTCAAAGGAACAACTAATGTCATGGCTTCCTTGCATAAGGCTCCACCTCCCAAAGATTGTACCACTTCCAAGAAGTACCAAAATCTTGTGACCAAATCCTTAATATAGGACCCTTGGGGGATATTTCAATCCAAACCATGACAGGTGAAGAAAAAAAAATATAGTGATATATATGATTGAAACTTGGACATAAGGATACAGAAGCACTTCTGAGAATTGAGCTTCCTGTAGGCGAAGTAACAAGAATGAAAAGAGGAAGCAGGCAAAGAGAAATTCTTTGAGCCAACCTGAATTTCTCCTGTTTTTTTAATTGACCAAACTGGGAAGGTAGCAAGATTGGTTTGCTAGAAGGATCTTTTTTTGTGTGTGATAAAAAGAAGTAGATTGAACATCCTTGTCATCATTTTTACCTGTGCCATGAAACAGACAGAGTTCCCTTGTTTTGATCACTGATATGTCTGAAATATTTTGCACATCATTTTTCTGGCCAGGAGAGTGAGGCAGAGCGTTGTAGTGGTGGTCTGCAGAAATGTCAGCATCTGCACACAGGAAGCCAGCTTCCCTGGCACTATTCTGCATCTTTATACAGATGTGGGATAAGCCATTTAAGTTTCCATGTAACCCCTAGGCCATTCATCTCTCACATGCCATACATCTGGTTATATATCAAGGTAGAATGACTTCTGATTCTTTTTCCTCTAACAAAACATCTAGACTTGTATTTGAGACACATCTGCACTAACTCAGAAAGTCAACATTTCTCTTTGCTTCTGGGAAATAAAATTTCATTTTTTCCCTCTTGGGAAGGGACTCTGGGTAACACCAGCAGTGGAGTGCCTTCCTTCTCTGTTTGAGTTGACATTGGTTTGTAATTGTTATTCCTGAGAATCTCAGGACTTTAAGTTACTTTTCTCTCTTCGTCAGTGGTAGACATTTATGTTGGTTCAGAAGATGCACTCTGTCTAGGGATTTGGAAACCACTGGGTTGTAAGTCTGTTTTTTTCTGGGCCAGACCTTCTTCTGAGTCTTGCTGTGGGGTCCTTGGATAGACTCCAGGTTTTGAGGGAGTCCTAGGAATATGTATGTTGATCCTATCTGGAAATTTCCTTCTGAAGCTTTCCCAGGGCTGTTCCCTCCACCTGGCCCAGCGTCTAAGTCAGCTGCTCAACCTCCAACTCCGGAGGATGCCCATCCTGTCCAAGGAGTCAGCCCCCGGCCTCATCATTGCCACCGGTAAGTGTGCATTGCCCACCGCCACAGGAGATTTTATGGGCTGGTTAATGTGCAGCCAAATATATAATGATCATCCAAACCTTCCACAGTGATCACTTCTTGTGACTTTATGATATCTAACTGACTAGCTACTACTCAGTATGTCTGGTGGGACGAGATGTATTTTTGGCATATTCTTGAATGGATTCTTCCCTTTTGTATTTCAGGCTCAGTGGGGAAGAACCTGGCCAGCAAGACCAATGTGTACATCTCTAGCAGTGCTGGAGCCAGATGGAGAGAGGTCAGTTTCTGATTCCAGGGTTCTTTGAAGTGTAAGCATGTGGACTGTGCACCAACATTTCAGGGACGCAGTGGTCCCTGGTGGAGCACTGCAATGCTTGATATGATTTATACATTTATACAGAAATCCAGGGCCCCACACAAGAGCTAGTCACACTCCAGTTATTCACACCCTATAATGTACTCGTGATTTTTGTCAAAATATCACTTTAAATAAAAAGCAGCTTCTCCCCCCTCATTTTTATTAGAAACAACTGTGCATTTGACCAAGTTTTCCAGGATTATGCATTTGATGAAGGGAAGGGAAATACAGTATGTGTTTAGGTTACTACTACAGGCCTGGGCTGTAACAGTGTCTGGCATAGAGAAAATGCTCAGTAATATTTGGTGAATGTGTCAGGAATTACAGTGCCATTGTGGTGGGTCTGACTGCTGATTTCTGGGCCATGCTGGTTGGATGCTTTCATCCTCCCCATGCTATGGGAGGAGATTATTTTTCTGTCTTAATACTGTATAACCCAACACTGACCATGCCAATTCTCAAGAGTAAGCTAGTCCTTCAGCAGAAATCACTATTTTAAACTGTAACCTCAGACATTAGAGAGTTGGAAAACTTGGAAAAAAGTCTTTGCAAGCCAAAGGAAGTTCATGTGGTCTTATTCTGTAGTTAGGGGTCCATGTTGACCCTGGGGATGGTTCCTGACATCCTTGGCAGAACTCTGTGGCACATTAGGTCAGAGATGTATGTCTGGCTTGACGCGTCAGCAGCCCTCTCTTGCTTCTATCCTCACAGTGCTTATTGCAGAGAACGAAGCAAGCACACTTCCACATTAAATCTGCATTATGCAAAGCAATAATGTTACAGTCTGGCTCTGGCTAATTTGTAAACATTGCTCTATATTTTCCCTCATATGTGGCCCAGGCTTATCATCCCTCTACATGAGAGATGGAGGAAACAACAGTTTCTCTCTCTCTCTCTCTCTCTCTCTCTCTCTCTCTCTCTCTCTCTCTCTCTCTCTCTGTGTGTGTGTGTGTGTGTGTGCATATACATGTGTATGTATGTATACATGTGCACAGGTTAAGGCTTCTACCCAGAATGGTGGAAAATAAAAGCCCCTGTTCAGATAAAATAAGTGATCAGGACATAGGAGTCTAACAAGAGTTCAAGGTTGGAATTTTCAGGTTGTTCTTGCTCTGTCCCATGGGGAAGATGGAGCAGCTGCTTCCCCAAGGCCACAGAGCTATTGCTTCCTTTGGGGTGGTTTGTCTCTCAGCAGAGAGGCCTGCGGGCTTTTAGTAAGTACCTTCTGCTGCTGGTGACAACAGGGACAGGAACATCTGCAAGTGGTTTCCTTTGGGTAGAGAGCTCTGTCCTGCTTCCCCTCTGGTGGAGCAGCGTTGCCTGGCTGTTGCCAGGGCAGCTGTCTGAGACTCTCTCCAGGTATACATAATATCTGTCGGGAAGTAGTCAGCACCCAAGGGACCTTGTTTCGGGAACTAGCAGAGAAGTAACTGGGGATGGGAGGCAGAGACTACCTTTGAGAGAGCATCAGAGTCCCTATGGGTGGCCTTCAGCACAGAGGCCCCATGTGGGGTGTGCATCAGCTATCTCCTACGCTGCAGATAAAGGATACAGGTGACAGATTGCTGCAGGGAACAGAGTGACCGTGATTCCAGTTGCCCTCCAACTAGCTAGTTATGCAAATTCTTTGATTTCCATGATTCCTTCTTTCTTCTGTTGCAGCTTTAATGAGAGCTGTGAACTACAGCAAATCTGTTAAGAAGTATTCAGTTTGATAAGATCCACCCCTCATTTTCACAAATTCAAATATCAAACATCCCCGAGTATGTTTCTATCCTCTTGTAATATCCAGCCCTCTCCACCATCATCACTGTCTGCAAAGCTCACTTCTGCTAGATACTGTTGCCATGGCTAGAATTCCATGTAAGGGCTGTTCTGTATCGATACAGTGTTTGTTCTACTCTCCTGGATTCTGTCACTCTGGAGAATTGGAAGCTCATCCACTAGATCTCATTGCCTGTGGCCCTTTGCTTGTTTTCCTGTTGGTTTGTCTCCACCTTAGGGATAACAATAGGATTTTTTTTTTTTATCCAATCAAATCTTAATTGTTTTATTTATTTGTCGATTCTTGGAATGGTCGACCTGTTTTATTTTCTGACATTTTAGTTTCCCGTGTGTGTGTGTGTGTGTGTGTGTGTGTGTGTGTGTGTGTGTGTGTTTTCTATAGTTTTAAGCTATGTTTGTACATGTGATTCATTTAGAGTAAATTTCTAAATGTGTCATAAGAAAAAGGTGCTCTCCCATTTTTTTTTTAAATATTTTAACCTGACTGAACTACTTTTTGACATCTCCTTTCCTATTCATTTTTCACATTTGTTGGGAAGACTTCTCTTTCTCCTGTTCAATTCTCCTTGATCCCTCTTGGAAAAACAATTTGTCATGTGAATGTGGGTATATTTTAGGGTTTTCTGTTTTGTTCCTTTGAGCTAAGTGTCTGTTTCCACCACTACCATACTGTCTTGATTACCAAAGCCTTATAGCAAGTGGTGGAATCAATTAGGGTAAGCCCTTCGCTTATTTTCAAAATCACTCTCATTATTCAATGTCCTTTGTGCCTCTCTGTCAGTTTTGCTAGGATTTTCACTGGGAATGCATTAAATTCATAGATTGGTTTCAGGGTAAGTTGACTTTTTAATAGCATCAGGTCTTTTGATCTATAATTAAAGTCTATTTCTCCATGCCTTCTTTAATTTTTCTTAGTATCTTTAAGCTTCTAATGTAAATGTCTTGAGTGTCATTTCTTTACCTTGCTCAGGCTGGAACTCATGGTCTTTCTGTCTCTGCCTCTTCAGTGTTGGGATTACAAGCACATGCTGCCATGCCTGACTTGATCTTTCAGGGGATTGCATCAGGGTTTGACACACAGTAGGCAGGTACTCAGCTGAGCTACAACCCCAGCAATATTAGTATCTATGTGTGTTATTCTTAGATATTTAAACTTGGTATTACTGAAAATAGAGTTTTTCTTTGAGTTTATTTCCAAATTTATTGTTGTTATTGGGTTTTGTTTTTGTTTTTGTTTCTTGTTTTTGAGATAGGGTCTCTCTGTGTAGCCCTAGAATTTACTGTATAGAAGAAGGTGACTTTGAACTCAGAGATCCACCTGCCCCTGACCCCTGAGTACTGGGATTAAAAGACATTTACCTCCACACCTGGCTTCATTTCTAGGTTTTTTTTTTTTTGTCATAATATGTAACAATGCTTTGTGAATTCTATGGCTTTGCCAAAGGCGTGAATTCATTTTAGTTAGTTACCTTACATATGGATTTATTATAAACAATCATACCAGTTGCAAAGGAAGGCAGTTACATTTCTTCTTTTCTGACCTTTTATTAAATTCTTTCCTTTTCTCTTCTCTGTGCTGTGTTCTCTCTGCCTTCCTCCCTCCTCCTCTCTGTTGACTCTGACCCCCATGTAGTGTTGAGTAGAAGCAGGAGAGTGACTATTCCACTCTGTTAGTGCTCTCAAGGACAAAGTTTATCTGCCTTTTTTTTTTTTTTTTTTAAGACAGGGTCTCTCTTTGTAATTCAGGCAAGCTAGTCTTTCTGTTCTCTCTCTCAGCCTCATGAACAGTGGGATTAGAGGTGTGCACTTGTTCAAACAATAGACTCTTGATTTTATAAGATACACACACACACACACACAAACCCCCCCCCCACACACACACCCACACCCCACACATATCCCACCAAAGTGGAGAAAAATCTCTGTTATTCCTAGTCTAATTATACCTCTTTTTTTTTTTTTTAAAGTCACAATCAGGTATTGAATTTTGTCAAATGTCACTTTTATATCCTTGTAATAGTGTAGATTTTCTTTGTTACTGTGTTGGATTATATTAATTGATGCTTGAATAGTAAGCTAACTTTCAATTGCAGAATAAATCCCACATGGTCATGATACAGTATCCTATTTAAATAGAACTGGGTTTAATGTGCTAAAAAATTAAAAGAATCTCTTTGTGAGAAATACTGGTAGGTAATAATCCATTTGCAGTGTCTTTGGCGAGTTTCAGGGCTGGTCTGGATGAGCTCATAAAATATTCTGATTCTCTGTCCTTCCTTGTTTCCAGCTGCCTGTGTTAAGGTTGGTCTTATGTCTTGTGCCATTCACCAATGGGCTGGAATTTTCTTTTTGGGATTTTTATTTTTTTGGAGGGCAAGAAACTCAGTTTCTCTAGTTGGTGTATAACTATTCAGATTTCCAAGTTTAGTGAATTTTCTTGTTAATTTCTTAACATCTGAGTCTTTGGTGATAATTTTACTCCTCATGTCAATGATTTATGTGTTTCCTCTACTATACTAATAAAATTTTGCTTATTTATTTGCTCTTTTTGTGTTTTGGTAGGTTCTTATTTATTTTAGACTTTTAAAAAATATATAGACACATAAGACTAAATTTCCTCTGGATATATGTATTACTGCCCATTTATCTGCAACTTATCTATGTCTTTGTAGTTAAAGAATTTTATGTAGGCAACATGTAGATTCTTGCTTTTTATAAATTAATTTTTTAAAACTTATTTGAGGTACTTAGTAGGTACATATGTAGAGGTCAGAGGACCAGCTTGTGGGGCTAGTTCTCACCTTCCACCTTGTGGGTCCTGAGGAGCAAACTCAAGTTGCCAGGCTTGGAGGCCAGCACTCTGAGATATCTCACTGGCCCAGGTTTTGCTTGCTTATTTACTTATTGGAACTAAGATGTTAATGTAATATTTTTGTAACTCATTTCCTTTATGTACCTTTAGCTCTTTCTCTCTCTTTTTTTTATTTTTGTTTCTCCTTTTGTGTTATTTAGATTTTGGGGTTTTGGCAGTGCTGAAGATTGAACCCAGAGCCGTGTGCATGCTCGTGAGGTGCTTTACCATTAAGCTCTCTCCCCAACCACCAGATATTGTAGATACTTTCTTTGGCATTTCTCTTTTTTCTTCTTTAAGAGGTTTTCATGAGGATTAGAACATACATATCTAGTCTTACATTGTCTTGACTGACTTTATGCTGAATTTATAAATTATAGAAAGTTTGATTATGTGAGTCTGCCTCTCCTCCCCTGGCCTCTCTGCTTTTGTTGTATGAGTCATGTCTATATACTTTGAAAACATAAATTTATTTTTTTTAAAATTCTAATACTGATTTTTTAAATAACACCCAAAAAAGCAGTTTTGAATTTTCCTTCAGTTATTTGCCATTTCTCTTGCTTCTTTATAGTTTCTGAATTTCTCCGTTTTCCCCTGGGTTGATTCCCCTCAGCTTAAAGAGATAGATACCTGGAGCATTTCCTGGAGATCCTACTATCTTTGAAGTGATCCACTGACTATAGATCCCTTGGTTTTCCTTCATTTGAGAATCCTTCATTTTGCATTTATTCCCAGGCATTGTGTTTGCTCTATGGCTGAAACCTGGGCCTGTAGTCATCTGGACTGATAGGATTTTGAATGTGTTTTGTTGGCCTCTGTTTCCCCAGGTTCTGATAAGCAACTTGTGGTCACTTCAGTTGTATGATTTACACATGTAATAGCTCATTTTTATGCAAGCATTTTTTTTAATGTATGTATATAATTCCAGTTTTCTTTAGATGCTTTTAAGGATCCCTTCATTTGAATGTAGTTTGGGGGTTAGGAAGAGAAGGACATTCAATGAAGAATCTACCCTCTTGGCTTCCTCCCACACTGTCCCCAGCCTGCAGGGGGTCAGTTCCCAGTTTCTTTTGTAGAAACATTGTCTATGGAAGTCTTGAGGTCCCTGCCTGAAACTGAGGTGCTCCACTAAACAGGGGCTTTCCTTTGGGGTGAAGCTGCATCAGGAAATTGCACCATGTTGGTAGCTTTTCCAGGCCTGAAGTCCCCTCCCACGGTCTTCAGTGAACTTACATTGTTAGAGTAGAACAGGAACTCTGCCTGGCTGCGTATTTATTTTGAAGTGTGGGCATCTTAGGTTAACTCTGTCCTGTCTCTGAGATAATCTAAAGTCTGGAGTACAGGAACTTAGCTCTGTTGGATTCGAGGATTGAGAGGCCTCAATGGGAGGATGAACAAGGACCTCTTCTCAAAACTGGAAGCTGCATTCTAGTGCTTGTCATTGCTCTGGGGTGTGTGTGAGTGTGTGTGTGTGTGTGTGTGTGTGTGTGTGTGTGTTGTGTGTGTGTGTGTGTGTTTTCTACATTCACCTCTGCAGCAGTGTATCACCTCTGTTTTTTTTTCTTTTCTTATTTAGGCCCTTCCTGGACCTCATTACTACACATGGGGGGACCATGGAGGCATCATCATGGCTATTGCCCAGGGTATGGAGACCAACGAACTCAAGTAAGTGCTTCTGGTTATTCCCATCTTCTTCCTCCTTCCCTTCTTTTTTAAAAATCAATTTTTCTATCCCTCTCTCTACTCCTTTCCATCCCTCCCTTTTTTCCCAGATAAGATCTCACTGTATCACCCATGCTGTCTTGATACTTACTTTGTAGCTCCTGGTATACACAACCCTCCTGCTTCAGCCTCCTAAGTGCTGGGATTATAGGCTTCAGCTACTGTGCTCTGCTTATTTATTTTCTTTTGTCATCAAACTGTTCTCTCAAACTGGTGTCTGTGATGACTACTGGATTCTCTCTGCAGTGCTAGGTTCTTGCCTGAGAACCTGAGACCTCTAGAAATCGCTTTAACTTTTCATGACTATGAAATAACTGGTCCCTTCTGTCTTGGAGAGACAGGGTATGAGAAACAACTGGCGCAAGATCTATTCCTTTGAATAATGATTTAAAAGCTACCTGCATTCTTTCTTTCAGCATTGTTTCAGGTTAACATTCAAAGTCAAGGGTCTCACTGTGGTATTTTTGCTTATTGATTTATGTTAACGTCTATGACATTATTCCCTTTGCCCAGCTCTTCCCTCACCCCGTCTGCCATCTCCTTCCCCTCTCTGGCTGCTTCTCTTCCTTCTCCCAGTACTTCTCCCTTCTGCTTTCTCATCACATGTAACCAGAGAGTCTGGACATGTTTTTACTCTGTAGAAGCGGTGGCTCCAAGGGTTTGTACGTAGAATAACTAATAGTTAAATGATTAGAGTAATGGGAATAGTGATTGCACTGTGCATGTCACTCGGTAACCAGGTAACTTGCTCCATTTAGGTTTGGGGGTTGTCATAGATGGAGCTGGAAGTGAGGTTAGGGGTTACCTGCTTCATCTTATAGATGGAGAAACTGAGGCTCAGAAAGGCAAAGTCACCATTAGCTAATGATAGAGTCATTATTGATAGTTAGCCTTGCATTATGTCTAAGAAAAAAATCAATGTGTCAGGAGTTTGTGACTTCTCCTCCATAAGGCTTGGTTCCCCAGGACCACTTCTTTGCTTGCTTTTGGGAAGCTATTGAACCAGAGTCACTGTTGGGAAGGACACAGTGGTCCTCATTTCTGCATGTTTTTGACCTGAGCCCTTTAGCCAGATGATTGCAGGAGGCAGAGAAGGTTTCTGTACTCAATGTGCAGTGGAAGGAAGCAGGCTGCCCTTGCCTTTGCTCCTCTTAGAATGGGCTGGTAGCAAGAAGCAGGTGTTTGAAAAGGAGATTTGGACAGCCGGTTTCCCCTGTGCTGTAGTGAACATGTACTGAGCCTGTGGGAGTCAGAGAGAAGCAGAGCTCTGGTCTTGACTTTCCATTTGGTTGCTCTTGGCCTTGGGTGGCTTGGGCAGCTGCTCTCAACCTATCTGGGAAGACGCAAATGACCCTTTCAGAGGGGTCACCTGAGACCATCAGTAAACACAAATATTTATATGATGACTCACAACAGCAACATTACAGTTATAAAGTAGCAACATAAACAATTTTATGGTGGGGGGGTCACCACAACTTGAGGTACTGTATTAAAGCATTAGGAAGGCTGGGAACTGATCCTCTAGAGCCTAGAGTCCAGGAGTGCTGTGCTTGTACATGGCACCCCACATCCATGTTCAGATTAGCTTTTGCTCAGAGGATGGCATCCACAGAGCACACATCCCACGTATCTGCTGCTGTTTATGTGTCTAGTCATTTAACTCACACCTCACACACTGAGCAAATGACACTTCTGCCAGGTACTGTGCATCTAAAGATGAACAGGATGTTGCGGTTCCTCCACCTCCCCACCCCCACAAGCATTTCATCTTCTAGCTTAGCTGTAAGGTAGGCGAGGAAGTAATTGCCGTGGTTAGTAAACTGCTATGCGAAGAAGGCCTGCAGGGACCGGGGCTTGGTCTTCTGGGCGTAGATGGCATTCTTTGTATAGTTTTAGTTTTCAGATTTTGGAGTCAGTTCTCAATTTTCCTTGTTTAACTTCTCCACAGATCACATTAGCATTCCGAGCTGGCTCCTCTGAAGGAGCTAGTGTGATTCTAGTCCTCTCACACCATCTGTCGGCGCATATGTGCCCAGGGAACACAGTGTTGTTCTGCACTCCCTGCAACAAAACATGGCCAGAAACATAAAGCTGTTGACAGAAAAACCATAATGCCCAGCCCAGGCATTCCATTAATGGCTTTGGGGTTTGTAGATGGTGGGTATCATGGGCACAAAAGTGCTCTTCCATTTGTTCAGGCCTTTTGGAGGTGTCTGCAATGCATGGTTCAAATAAAGCATATGCAAATAGGAAAATATGGACTTCCCTCCTTTGAAGGTACATGTGTCCCAAGGATCAGCTTGAACTTGGCCCGGATCTGTGTAGCCACGTGGCGTTTGCTGCAGGTGTTCTCAATGGTGTTCGCTCCTCCTTCTGTTATTCTGAAAATCAGGGGATGATAATAAAGGTAGTCTACAGTCTCTTAAGACAACAGTGATTCCTTGTGCTGTGCAGATGTGATTGAGGCTTTTGGTTGTTGTGGAAAATAGCCCAAAGAAATAAGGCAAAGAAGGAAGAACGAGTTTGGGGTTCATGGTGTCACAGGTTCCAGTCTCACCTGCTGCTCTTTTGTCTTTGGGAGGCAAAGCTGAATCAGCATGTCAGGGAGCACAGGGCTGTGCAGAGCTACCCAGCAGGAAGGGCATGCTGACAAGGTACAGCTTCCCAGGGCATGCCCTCCAGAGGTCTCTTTCCTCCAACTAAGCTTCATCCCCTACTACCACCTCCCCGTAATGCCATCATGATATGAGCCCATCCAGGATTAAAGACAGAGTCCTCATGATGTGACTGGTCACTTCTCAAAGATGGGCTCCACCATCAGGGCACCAAGCCATTCCACTCACGTTGACAAAGCTGGCCTAGGTCTCTACACCTTTGCTAAGTCTGAGCTTTCCTGCCATAGCAACCTTTCTGTCCCTTGAGCCTCCGAATTTCTAGGCTGTCCTATTAATTTGGATTGATTGTGTTCTGATTTCCTGTGTATTTTAGTTCCTTTTCACTATACAACTGGATTCTTCAACTCATTAGTAAGGCTTTTGTAGGCCTGTATTCCTAGGTCTGTACAAGTTAGTGGGCACTTAGCAAATATTTGATTGATCAATAAATAGGTCATGCATACTTGGGCATGCTTTTTTTTTCTTTTTGTAAACATTGATTTATAAAACAGGAAGGGATCTGGGTAGAGTGCTATTTGCACAGCTCCAAGGGAGACCACTGCTGCTGAGTTCTTTGTAAATAACAACCCCTGAGCAGAAGGAGGTTCCTGAATGTGTGAATCTTGGCAGCCAGAGAGAAGATTCAATCCACCTTCCTTATCTTCCACATGAGGACAAGTTTTGATTTGTGGGAGTTAGCACCCACACTGGAACATGAACAGATTTTTGCTAGGAATCATTTCAGGTCAATTACACAAACATTTGTTGAACATTGACAGTGAACCAGATGTTGTGCTAGACATCAATGATGGGGAGACAAGTGGGGCCTGGTTCAGGATCTGCCTGTGCCCAGGGGAGGAAGTCTGAGTCAGCTGGAGAGAGCCTGGGAGGAAAAGCTTGTCTTGAATTGAGGGAAGGAGGCCCCTCGTATCTAAAGATGAATGGGATGTGGTCCCTCCCCTTTAAACATTTTACCCTTAGTTGTCATAGGGTCTGGCATTCCAGTCAGAGGGTGGAGATAGTGGAGAAAGGAACACTGGTTAAAGACAGACAGACAACTTTTGGACTAAGTTGCTGCCCTACTTCTTGGGTGGGTTCATTTGCTACTTCCATGACATTCTTTCTAGGGTTTAGCACAATGACTAAGATTCCTCTGCTTGCCTTCTGCCCTGCTTCTCCATTGAGACTGTTATTTTTGTTGGTGTTAATTGAAATAGAGAGCAAGAAGTGTAACATGTTGGTTGGCTATTCTGTCTGGGGCTGGGGATTCGCCTTAGGCATTCTTCAACATGGATAAAGGGATAAGGAGATGACTGAGAGGTGAGGGATGAGGATACCAAGGAGTAGTTTCCATCTCTTAAGGATGCACAGCATCGTGCAGAGCACAGGCTGTTGGGTTTTGCTCCCCAACCAGTAAAGATCCTAGAACAGGTTTGTCAGCTGGATCCTGAGGGATGAGATCAATTTCCGTTTTTTTCTTGGCAGTTCGCCTGTCAGTGAGATGAGATGTTGATAGTTATTAATGTTTTGGACTTGCCCCAAAGCATCTTTTCTGTGAGGAGATCTCTAGTTTCACAGGGCTTCCCTCTGAGAATCCCAAAAGTCCCTTCAGGGGCTGTGTGCTGCAGTATCTTTTCTGGACCTGCATTTTGGAAGCAGTCTCATGGTCTCATCCACTGCAGAGTGTAGGATGCTGCAGTGGCTTCTTTCATGGCTTCCAAACTGATGGCTTAATAGTACCACTGTGGTGCAGCTGCAGAGAGCCATCCCCTCCTCATTCTCTCACCTTGTGTAGTGTCCTCTGCTTCCTGAGGCCTGTGTAACAGATGTGCTCACATCACTTTTTAACTGTTACAAAGCTAGGACAGTCTTGAAAAAGAAAAAAGAGAGAAAAGGAAAAAAAAGGAGGAAAAGAAAGATAAAAGAAAGAAAGAAAGAAATTTAGTTTGTTTCCTGCAGCAAATGTTGATTATCATTCTTCCTGGTGGTTGAAGAAGTGTGAGGTGCAGGAACCGGGAAGTGGGTGGAGGTTTTATTATTGATGCACCACAGTGTAGAAGACACTCGCAGATCTGATCATGTAAACACAGCAGGGGAAGGTGTGAGGTCTAGCACAGGGCCTAGTCGAAGCTGGAGTAAGACAGAGCCACCTGGGAGGTTGGGAAAGGCTTCTTAGAGGAGATGAACCAGGGTGAGCTAAAAAGTGAGGTTTATATACAGTCCCAGTCTTAGGAAGAGCTTGTGGGGCTGGAAAGATGGCTCCAAAGTTAAGAGCACAGGACACACATCCAGAGGACCTGAGTTCAATTCCCAGTGCGGATATCAGGTGATTCATAACTACCTATAATTCCAGCTCCAGGGGATCTGAGGCCTTTGTGTAGCTTTGGTGGGTGAGTGCAGAGGTGATGGTAGTGGTACCCTTACACACCTGGCATATATTCATATATACACATAAAAAGAGAGAGAGAAAGAGGGAGGTGCAATTCGAGCCAAGATGGTAGTGTGAATGTGGTCGCCGTGGCCTCTGTGTGAGCAGAGTATGGGTTGAGGAATGTGGTAATGAGAAATGAATTTGGGGTACGCATTTGGCAAGTCTTAGTCGCTTGGGCCCTTTCCTCACTCTTGCTAAACAGATTTTTAAAAAATAGTTTTTGTTATTGTTATTTTTCTTTGACAATTTCCAGAGCCGAAGGCATAGTTCCCTTGCAACACATTTAGCTTTTCTTTGACAATTTCATACATATTACACACATATGTAATATATACATTATACACACATATATGTATATATATTATACACACACATGTATATAGTAATGCTTGGCCATTTTCCCCCCATTATACTCTTGTCCCCTCCCACTCACACTAAACCGTTATTTTCAACAAATTATTCTTCTGTTTACATGTCTGTTTGTTTCTTTGTCTTTTTCTGAGTTCAATTCAAGTTGATGGCAGGAGCACAGATGTGGGGTTATGTGCTGGAGAATGGGCAGCTTCCTAGTGGTGATGCTACCACAGACAAAAATGGCACTGCTTTTTCTCAAGCTACCATTAATTGCCAATAACTCCCTGAGGAGGGGTAGGGCCTCACCAGCCGCTTGCTCACTTGTGATGACTAGTTGATGGCCCAATCTTGTGAGGGTAACCATGGTAAATCAAGTGAAATGGCCGTGTGTGTCTGGAAGGCAGCATTTCACAGCTGTCATTGTCATCTCTGGCTCCTCCCTTCTTTGCTGCTGTTCCCTGGGCCTTAGAGGGGTGACAGAGATGTCCTGTGTAGGGCTGGACACTCTCAGCTCTTTGACTACTGATAAGTCATTGTATTGATTGCCACCACAGCAAAGAAAAGCATCTCTACCCAAGGCCAAGAGCAGCACTAACCTAGGGATACAAGCATCAATATTTATAAAGCAGTTTGACATCATGTTCGAGCAAGACAATAGTAGTAGGCTTGCCCCCTAGGCCTTTGACTTCCTAGTCATGGGTATTTGATCTTGTTTGCAGCAGCAGGCAGGAATCCCCTCCTGTGGAAGCTGCCTAATACCTTATCAGAACGCTATTGGTTACTCTCCTAATACTCATGCTGTTACTGCACCAGTGGGTGTATCTTGCCCTGCAGGTTGGAACTGTAGCATGAGGGTTAACTGGAAGTTAGGTTTTGAGGACTTTAAATGGAGGAATGACTTGGCTTTCTTTGGAAGAATGAAGAGAATGAATGTATTTCAGAGACGATTGGAAGTGAAGTTTCGTGGGTTTGAGGCCTTGTCATGGGTGAAAAGGGCCAGCTTTCTGGTTAACTGGAAGGTGATTCTGCCACTCACAGAAAGCAGAGTGGGGCAGGGCTACACCACAAAAGCAGATTTAGTCAAAGTGAACCAGGTGATTGTCTCAAGCCCCAAGGTTGAGGCCAGCCCTGCTCTGATTGTGCTGCGTCATGTGGTTCTGCCTTCTGTCACCTGTGGTAGAGAATCTTCCAGTCTGAAGAACCGTGGCAATGGGGACTTGCCATTTCTTCCTGGGATGGTTTTATTCATTACTCATTCCTTTGTTCACTCATTCATTTGTTCTTCTCTGGTAAGAGAAAGTTGGAGCTCTCCGCTCCATCCTATGGGCTTGGGTTCTGTTTCCTGGAATCATATAGCAGATGCCTTCTTTCATCTGAACATCATTCAAACATTTGAGGACCCCACCCTTGTAATCCTTAGTATCTTTAATCCTATGGGAAATAACCCATTTTCTTTCCTGCTGTTGGACCCCGAATCTTAACACAGACTTCTCTCTCAGTCTACCTTATGATATCATCGCATTAAAATGTGGGTCTGAAATTTGACCTCCATAGTGTAAAACATGCAGAAGGATTAATACCTACCGATTCTGAACACTTCCTACATATTAAAAACTTTGAGACCAAATTTCTACTTTTTTAAAAATACGGTTTCTTGATGCGTAACTCAGGCTGTCCTTGAACCTGAGATCCTCCTGCTCAGCCTCTTCAGGTCCGATGACAGATGTGTACCAACATTGCTGGCATTTTAAAACTGGTGACTCCCACTAATCTTATATACCACAGTATTTTGGGATTTTAATCAGTTCTTAGTGACGTATATCAACATGCCTTTATACTACCCTAGAGGAAGCCATGAAGTTAGTTACAGCCTCACCCCTTTCCTCCTGCCTGGTATATATAATTGCTGGTTTTTTATTGCCGTAAGGCTAGTTTTTAGAGTTGCATCTATTCATTTCTTATGGTATATGTGTGTTCACATGTGTAAAGTGTGTTTGTGTACAGGTATGTATGAACCTGTGTACTTGTGTGTGTGAAGGCTCAAGGTCTATATTAGGAATTTTCTTTGACTACACTTTCTTTGATTAGTTCTTGGAGGCAAGGTCTCTCAGTCTAATGCAGAACTTGCCAATGCAGTTTATCTCCTTAGCAATTTTGCCCCATGGGTCCCATTTCTCTACATTCTGAGGTTAGGATAACAGGAGGGACACCATGCTAATGGGGCATTTACATGAATTCTGAGAATCTCAACTCTGGTCCTCTTGCTTGAATGGCATGAGCATTATCCCTCTGGCCCGACAGTTTATTTTTAGGATTTGTTCACCATGTAACTTTTATCAGTGGCTAAGTTCAGGCAAGTAAACCTCTAAAACTTCATTTTCTGGTATCTTATTAAAGGATAGGAATCCTAAATTTGAACAGCTGAGTCTTGGGAACTTCATGTGGAAGTTAATTTTCTCATTTTTGCTTATCACTTGGATGCCTGAAAGCATTTTAATTTAATTTTAGCACTTTTAAAAATATATTTGTGCAATTGGGCTCAGACCCTTTGCAAATTGTGTAGAGTCACATTCAAGTTCACTGTCTAAACTGCTGACCAGAGTGTGGAGAAAATTGAAGTGTCAGAAATTGAAATCTTATTTTGGTTTGTGATAAAATATATATCAGCCCATTTTAGATTATTTCACCAGCAATAAATGAATGTTATCTGTGTGGTCCACAACGATCTCCTTAAAAACCATTGTTCTCACATCATTATCCTTGTTGGTTGGTTTTGATTATCAGCTTGATGGGATTTGGAATCACCATGGAAACAAATCTCTGAGCATGTAAGAGGGATTAGCTCAATTAGTTTAATTGATGTGGGTGGTACCAGTTCATTGGCTAGAATCTTGGACTGAATGAGGAGGAGAAAGTGAGCTGATAGCACATTTGTTGTTCTGTGTTGATGCAACGTGACCAGGTGACCCAATGTTCTGCCACCCCTACCTCCCCGCCATGATGTACTATACCTCAAACTGTGAAGTACACATCCACCCTTAAGTTGTTTCTGTCAGGCATTTTGCCATAGCAACAAGATAAGTAACTAATACAATTTATTTATTTCAATTATATGATCAGGGAAAAAGGAAATGGGTTACCTTGTTGTGACAAGAAACCATTAGAGTTCCCAGCTATGACTTTTTTTTTTTGCTTGTGCTTTTTATAATTATTCTCAAAGCTACTTCTCTCTCTCTCTCTCTCTCTCTCTCTCTCTCTCTCTCTCTCTCTCTTTATTTATTTCTCCTCCTCATTCTCCACCCTTTATTGTTTGTTTCTTGAGACAGGGTTTCTCTGTAGCTTTGGAGTCTATTCTGGAACTCGCTCGGTAAACCGGCTGGACTTGAACTCAGAGATCTGCCTGCCTCTGCCTCCTGAGTGCTTGTATTAAAGATGTGCATGGCCACCATCTGACCTGCCTTTTCTTCTTCAGGAAAACAAAGTGGCTCTTCCTCTTCTAGTCTTTAGGATCTGTTCTGCCTGACTCTAGTAGACTCTGATCATTTATCTTTATCTCTTCTTGTTCCCCAGAAAGTGTTCATTTTGTTCCTTTTTTTTTTAATTCCTTCTTGCTCAGCTTGAAAACCATTCTCCAATAAGAATAAAAGTGGAATACACATTCTTTGTAAAACTGTTATTCTTTATACTATTGGCCTTGAGAACAATGATGTTGTTCCTTTACAGTCCCCCACAGAAGTTATCTAGCCTTCCAACAAGCCCAACAACCCCTCAGTCTACTGCCCTTCTAGTCCACTGACCAACCAGCCTACTGGCCTTCCAGCCCACTGATAAATAGGCTACTAGTTATTTCAGAAATTTAAATCACTTGTCCTAACTCTTGGTTTTGAAATATCTGATTTCTCTTCAAATAGACTTTTAGATGTCAAGAGTCATGGCTGAAGTGAACTTCCAGGAAGTTGACTTTTATTAAATCTTATCTTAAATCTTTTTTCTTGATAATATGCCTCCTCCCATCTTGGCTGAACATGTTCCATAAAGAGCTGGTTCTTTCTGTCAATCCCATGCTAATATCATGTGTTTAGTCCCCTCTTTAAAGTATGTGATCACATGTTTTATTTTATATTGGTGTGTATCTGACATTCCTATCTGTTTGGAAGTTTTTAGCCAATTGACAATTTTTCTCTAAACATTTTGTATTCTTTATTAGTAAGTAGTATAAGGATCAAGATGTTGCATCATTTATGATTTAAAAATGTAATGATGATGGTTTAGGGGTAACTCAATGGGTAAGATGGTTGGATGGTGTACAAGTGTGAGGACCTGAATTTGGAGCCCCAGAATCCATGTAAAATGGCAGGCATGGTGGTGCACATCTGTAACTTCAGCCTTTTGGAACAGGGCAGAGATAGAGGAAGATCTCATTAGCCAGTTAGGTCAGCCAATTGGTAAGCTCCAGGGTCAGTAAGAAAGTGTTCCTATGTCAAAAAGAGAGATGGAGACACATGCAAACTTCAAATTGACTTCTTGCCTCCACACATACATGCATGTGTACACAGGTATACACACACACACACACACACACACACACAGAAAAGAAAAGGAAAAAGAGATTCATAATTTTTTTCTTGTCTCTTGTTTTTCATTTTACTATCTAGCCCTCTTTTAGGTACCAGAATGTTGGGATCAGTCTGACCTAGATGTTCTGTTAGCTGTTGCTATTGTTAGATGACCACTCTTTCACTAACATCCTGAAAATACCATGTTCTAAAAGACACGTGCTGCTTTGTTTCCTTAATGACTTACTTTTTGCACCTTCTAGCAATCTATAAAGAAATGATTCACTTGATAGAGTCATCCTTGGTTGGAGGAGCTCTTAAGTGGCATTGATGTGGCCATGTTAAAATACATGGACTTTCTATATCATTATTGAACAGGTGGACCACTCCAAGAATTTACCAACTCTGATTTAAGGACCAAATCTGAATGTAGCTTTAGCAGTGGTACTGAGCCTGCAGCTTCTTATTTATTTATTTGTTTGTTTGTTTATTTATTTATTTGTTTGTTTATTATACCTTATACAGAGGAAGAGGGTACCAGATGTCATATAGATGGTTGTAAGCTACCATGTGGTTGCTGGGAATTGAACTCAGGACCTCTGGAAGAGCAGCCAGTGCTCTGAACCTCTGAGCCATCTCTCCAGACCACCTGCAGCTTCTTAACAGTAGTAAAAAAGCAAAGGATTAAATGGGTTAACCATATCTGATTAGACTCCAAACCTGACACGTGGATGAGAATTTATTCTCACATATAACCTGTGCTGGATGGGGGCACTTGATCCTTCAATGACTTGGGTGGCTGCAGACCCCATCATGTGGTTTAGCTTTCAGATGCAGAGAGATCAATTCACAGATCTCAATATGAATGGAAGTGTTGGGATTGAGTGAGGTTGTTTAAAGATTCCAGTCAAATTTTTGAGTCCCAAGAGAGTAAAACTAAAATCCCTAAATTCTAGGAAAAGTAAAAGAATAAGGTTTTCACAGAACTAGAAATATGGTAGCCTCTGGGTTCTAAAGAAAACTTGAACTCAGTGGCTACCAATTGACTAACAGAAGATTATTTAAAGTTTGGGGTGAGGGGCCCTGAATCTGTAACCTCTGTAAGACAGTTTAAAAGTAGTGTAATTGCTCAAGTGTTCTTTTCTATTCTGAACTTGTGGGCTTGTCTTTTTCTGTCTCATCACCTCCTTTTCTACTGCCTGTTTTTTTTTTTTTTAACTTTCTGCAAATACAGGAAAGCTGGGAACAATGTAAAGAACACTGGCAACCTGCACTAAGATGCCAGCTTGCATAGCGTCCTTTATCTATTTCTCTCTCATCTCCATTGCCTTCTTTGAACTTGAATCATTTGAAGAGCAGTTGCAGACTCCTGCCCTTTCATGGCTTCCTGTGTACATAAACATGTATCTCTAATAAGTTAAGACATTTTCCCATTTGCTCACGCTTGCTCAACTGGCTGGTATTGCTAATGACAATGGCTTCAGGGTTCAATCATTGCATTACACCCTTGGTTGGATTTACACATTGTATTATGACAAGATCTGCCTGCTATTTTATTTGCTTGGCTTTGATAACATTAAGAACTTGGAAACAAAGTAATTATGGTACAATCATACGTAAATGGTGCATGTATGTCACAGCATGTGTGGAGGACAGAAGGTAAGCTTTGGAGTTTGTTCTCACCTTTCACCTTGTTAGACACAGGGTCTCCTTGTTCAGCAGCCTAGCTGGCCCAGGAGCTTCCTGGAATTTTCTTGCTCTACCTCCTCAGTTGCTATAGGACTGTTGAGATTGCAGATGCGTGCTGCTATGTCCAGCTTCTATGAGTTTTGGGAATCTGAACTCAAGTCTTTATATTTGCATGTCAAGTGCTTCCCACTGAGCCATCCCATCAACCCTGATACCTGTGTATCTAAGTATAAAAAAGCAGTTGTTCTCAATGCTGTCCCACATTTTAGATTAGTTCAGTTACCTTGAGTGGCACTGAGAGGTTGTCCCGAATAAGGATGCATGTGATATCTTATTGCCCCACTGTTGGTGGAGCTAAGTGTCAGTAGTGGAGTGGCCCATTGCCTCCAGGAAGTTGCATTTCCCTCAGTAGTGAATGGCTAGTTTGTGGGTTGATACCTTTGGACCACATGGGCATGTTTCACATGGTGATTTTAGCATCCAGTGATGATCCTTGTCTGATTAGATTATCACAGTAGCGATTATAGAAGGATAACAATTCACAGTCTGTTGTTACCTTTTAATGATATTAAGTGTTACACCAATATGAGAAAAAAATCTTTCCCTCTCTCTCTTTCTCCCTCACTGTTTCCCTCCCTCCTTCCCTCACTTTTCTCGTTTCTCCGTCTCTTCCTCCCATCCTCCCTCCCTCCCTCTCCCTCCCTCCCTTCTTCCCTCCCTCTCCCTCCTTCCCTCTCCCCTCTCTCCCTCCCCCTCCTCAGCATTGGTAGAGATTCACACTCTACTTTTATTCACTATATTCTATTACCACCGTCTTTCTCCTCTGTTAAAATTTTCCTAAATTTGACTCTTCAGAGTCCTATTAGGTAGTTCCTGTGTCTTTTTTTTTTCCTGCTGGAGATTAAACCTTGCACTGAGTGACATCCCAGTTCTTATGTTCTTTTCAGGTAACAAGATTTGTCCCTAACACTTCCTTGCTTTTCTGGTCCAACCATAAACTGACTCTGTTGTGACCAGGTGGAGTGCTGGTTATGGTTACTAATGGTGTATGTGGAAACTGAGGCCTGCCTCCCGGGACTATAAACTCAAGGCTCCTTTTGGTTGCATTGGGCAGGTACAGCACCAATGAAGGGGAAACCTGGAAGACATTCGTCTTCTCTGAGAAGCCTGTGTTTGTGTATGGGCTTCTCACAGAACCTGGCGAGAAAAGTACCGTCTTCACCATCTTTGGCTCAAATAAGGAGAATGTCCACAGCTGGCTCATCCTGCAGGTCAATGCCACTGATGCCTTAGGTAAGCCATTGTTTCCTGGGCTCTGGTCATAGACTTAACGACTGACTGTTTAGAGTGTGCAGAGAGGCAGCTTAGATATAATATCTCCAGTTTGTGATTCACTAGGGAAGATGTGCCCAAGTAAGTAAGTGAAAGATACATGGTACAGGGGCTTGCTGGCATGAAGTATGTCTAAATACATGTCTGTTAAAAATGTGGATAGATAGATGGATGGTTGGGTGGGGGTGGGTGGGGGTGGGTGGGTAGATGCATGGATAGATGGATAAATGGATGGGTGGGGTGGGTGGGTGGGTAGGTGGATGGATGGATATGAGTTTTCCATATTAGATGACCTATTCAGTGGGCATGTCTTTATTAGCTCTGTATCAAGGAAAAGGCGGAAGACATTATTTTGGTTAGTGGTTTTGCTCTATTGTTCCTTGACATTTTCACTTTAGGCTGTACTAGGAGCTATTGTAGGAGAAGTCTGCTCATCTCCTGGTGTCTAGAAAGCACAGACCGACGAGGAAGGGGCTGGGCTGCCAATACATTTGTTAAGATCACACTGCTAATGACCTTACTTCTCTCCTTTAGGCCTTATTTCCTAAAAATCACACCATAGTGCCATGGGCCAGGGTCTTGGGGAGCATTCATGATCCAAAGATAGTACTGATTTGATTGAGGGTCCTGGCTGTCTGGAGTCTAGTTATGATCTGTTGGTGCACATGAAATCCATAAGCAGGGCAAATGGATAGACTCTTTCATGTTCTTACCTCATGGACCTCTGCCCTTCCCCACTTCTCCTTAGCGCATATTATTCTAGCTGTCCAGAAAGCCTCCCATGCCACCCATTCAGCCCAGCCTCAGGATATAGCACCTGTGCTGTTGACATCTCAATTGAAAGATGTCTATCTTTATGTTTCAAAATAAGTGTATCCATCACATCTTGAATTATATATCTGTACCTACAATAATATACCATGTTTCACTACCTAGTTATAAGACTCTTCAAAACACGTACTTTTCCTGTGCATATTTTTATTTCACCTACTGAGTTTCTTTATTGCCTCACAGATGGTAACGTTTTTAATAATCCTTTGCTAATTTGAATGGCAATGTGTTGACAGGTATGCATCAGCTTTGGGTAGTACTTAATATGTCACACATATAAAAAGATACAAGGCACCAATCTAGACATAAGCATAGAATTCCCATAGGCACACGACTGACATTTTAAATAGATGTGGGCTGGTGGAATAAGTGTGAAGTTATCTTGTCATTTCCCAGTTTCTCTACATAAAGATCCTGTACCATCAAGTTGGGCAAACACATTCTTCAGTGCTCTCTGCTCATACTACCAGATGCGCCTTCATCCTAAGGATGGGTCACCAATACCCCTACATCACCTACCAATGTCCCCCTTCCCTAGGAAAGAGCTCAGCTCCACCACCCTGTCATCTGATTTAGAGACTTGGCTAAGTATTGGTATACGTCAGAATTTCAGTGCTGGGGAGGTCGAGGCACAGGGATCAGGAATTTGTGGTTTACTTGAACTCTCTAGATAAGTCCTCTCTTTAATTCAACATGCAAACATGCCAGCAGGCCACCCAAAACTCTGGGCCATTGAGATGGTACAGCAGGTTAATGTGTTGGTTGTGCAAGCCTGGAAATCTGAGTTCAATCCTGGGAGCCCAGGTAAAGGTGGGAGGAAGAGTTGACTCCACAAAGTTGTTCTCTGACTGCCCAAATACACAAATAAATACACACAATAAATACATTTAAAATAATCTCCTCCCCATACACATAGTGCATAAATCAACCAAAACAAATAGCAAAAATCACCCCCCAACCCCCTCAAATTTTGATTTGATTGATTCAGAAGTTTAGATAGTTGAAATGTGACTCACATCTTCACAACTTTCTTAGAGGAGCACCTATGTTATAGGGGTATTGCACACTCAATAACTAGAATGGGTAACTTTGAGCTTGGCACTTGCTGGGTGGCCACAGAGACACCAGAAATGGAGGGCTGGAGGATGGGGAGACAGGAAACCCTGTACAGCCTAAGTCTGATGCTCTGCCCCTTTCTGTTCTCAGGGGTTCCCTGCACAGAAAATGACTACAAGCTGTGGTCCCCATCTGATGAGCGGGGTAACGAGTGTTTGCTAGGACACAAGACCGTTTTCAAAAGGAGGACCCCCCACGCAACATGCTTTAATGGGGAAGACTTTGACCGGCCAGTGGTCGTGTCCAACTGCTCCTGCACCCGAGAGGACTATGAATGGTTGGTTCCTTTTCCATGGCCGGGACCCTGAGTGGTGCCTTATCTGCCTAGCACTGTGAGGCTAAAACGTGGAGAGAGAGTTGTCTTTATCTGAGGAAGGGAATAGCATTCTTTGAGCACGCTTTCTGAGCCAGGAAGTTTGTGAGGCACTTTTTACTTATGTGGTCTTCTAATTCTACAGTCATGCAGTTCAGTAGAGGTGTGGCTTCCCAAGCCTTCAGTCATTTCTATAGGGACTCTTAGTCAGGATTTGTTTCTAGAAGGACTCCTTAAGGGAACACACTGAAAGTCCTGTTTTGGGGAAATTGTTTGCTATAGATCTCCTTCATTAGAGAGGGCTTTATTTTCTTATCTGAAATGGGGGATGTTTGTATGTCTAACTTTCTGATCATTTATGATTGCTTGAGGAAACTCACCAAGGCATGTCTGGGAATTGTTAAATGGAAGTGACACCTGTATGAATCACTGTGACATAAGGTGAGAAGCCACCTTAGAGTAAGAATAGCTGCCTTTAGTGTGGCCGTTGAAAGGAAAGATAAAGCTGTGATTTGCAGTAGGAAAATCAGGCTTTCTGGAGATGTTAAGCTGAATTTTAGGGAAGCTGTGTGGACAGGGCAATATCAGGCCATGCAGCCGCAATGTGGTAATATGGGGACAGGCAAGTTCCTGTCACGGTCAGTCTGTTTTTGCATGACTGGGCTGGGTATGTGGAGCGGGATCAGAGAGTGGAGATGAGGTGGAAAGGATGACAGGCAGTGGAAGAGAGTGGAGGCCCTGCAGGGGAAGAGCCTCAGTCTGTAGGCTGGACAAAACTCAAAGGCCTCTGGGGAGAGTTGAGCTGAGCAGAGCTTGGCTGTAGATGGTTCTTGCTGCTGAGCGCACAGTATCCAGTCCCTTTTGTCAGGTGCAGCTAGAGCATGGGCTTGTAGCCTGCTCAGAGCATTTGCTTCAGTGGTGATTGTGGTACTAACTACTTTGGCATCATTGTGCTTGGCCAACTAAAGTCAGAGCCTCTGATGTGTAGTAGACCAGTGGCTGGAAGAGGGCCCCATGATAAATGTTTTAGGCTTTATAAACCATATGGTTTCAGTGGTGCTACTCAGCAGTGCCTCTCGTAGGTCCCACAGATGAAGGGAAGACATCCTTGATGAAGGAAGCTGGTTGTGATCCAGGAAACCCTGGTTTCATAAAAACAGACAAGTAGGTTTAGCCAAACACATACGGGTCTTGATAAAATACAAATGCTGTCCCAGGAGCTCAAGCAGGCTCCAGGTGCTAGACGCTATTCCTTTGCATCCATTCTTATTTCAGGTTTCAACAGGGGTGCCTCCTGCATCTGGAATCCGTAGGGTGTTTTGGAGTTAACCTACTCCAGACATGAAAGGTGCCTGTACCAAAAAATAAAATTAAGACTAGGTAAAAAGTTATTTGAGGATAGCAAGCAAAGCTTTTGCTCTCCTCCCTCCCAGATGCTGTTTTGTTTTTTGAAAAGAAACTATAGAAGTTCTCTATACAAAGTGAACAAGAGCCCAATCTTTCAGGAAAGCTGGCTGGGCTGCTACTGGTTTGCTAGAACTTGCTTGGTACTCATTTCTGCTCGGTGCTGAGTCTTTATTGTAGACCAGGGAAGCCACCTCTCTGCCCCTTGTGGCACCACAGAAATGCTGAAGGGCCTCTTGATGTCTGTTTGCTGTGGCTTCCAGAAAGGGACCATTCTGGTCATATGACTCTGGAGAATATTCTGTGGATTGGACTGTGGAACTGAGAAAGAAATTGTCCCAAGACACCATGAGAGATGAGATGAGGACATGCCAGCTATGCTGATACAGGTCCATGGGTTGAACCACCGGTGGTTGCATTTGTAAGCCAAGTGAATTCTAATAGTCCTTTCGGATCACAGTGGGACACCAAACTATTGGTGGACATGTTCTCTGATTTAAAGAGTGGTTCCTTTTATATCTTTTTATTTCTCCACATTCCAAAGATATGCAGTTTTCAAATTAAGGTGTAACCCTCAGTAAGTAATAAAGTTCATGTTGTGACCCATTGTCCACACATATGTGTATGTGCAGATCCGTGTGCTTGCACACGCAATTAAAACAGCTTTTAATGGGCCAACTAATTTTTTTAAAGATTTATTTAGTTATTATGTATACAGTGGTCTGTCTGCATTTATGCTTTAATACCAGAAGAGGGCACAAGAGCTCATTGTAGATGTTTGTGAGCCACCATGTGGTTGCTGGGAATTGAACTCAGGACTTCTGGAAGAGCAATCAGTGCTCTTAACCTCTGAGCCATCTCTCCAGCCCCCGGGCCAACTATTTTTTAAGCATGTGATGGTTTTTGCAGTCTTTTATTGTTCATGAGAGAGTAGAAAGCTGTTGTAAACTGCAGACCAAGACAGCTACCTCACCACTCGGTGCCTTGCTATGGAGGCAAACAAGCAATTCGCCAACACCCCAGCTCAGATCCTCCTCTAGTAGCCATTCAGTAACAAATGGATGGACTAAATGAATGAGAGCCAGGGAGGAAAATCACTGGCTTTGGAGTGGTTCTTCACAGATCACAAAGTGTGGATTTACAGTGCAGACTACTTTGTCCTATAACTTGGTTGTACTTTTAATCTAGGAAATATTTAATAAATGTTGATGAATTCAGCATTGAATATGTTAGAAAGTGAAGCTTTGGGAGTCAAACTCATGAATATGAAATTCCTATGACATAAAGAACTGGTTGTTTGAATCACACATTAGAAAACACAGTGCAGCTGCATTGCTGTCCAAGCGAAGAGTGTATAGACCCAAGAAGCCATGGAGATGGGGGAACTTAAGATTCAACCAGCATTTTCTTGCTTCCCGAGCTGTGAGTTTGGCTGATATTGTCTCCAGATTACAGGATGAGCTAACCTTCCATCTCCCAAAGTTCAGGATGAGACATCCAGTGATTTAGATGGTATGGGAACAGGCCTCTAGGTGACACTGAATTCTTAGTCATGGTGAATTTTAAGGCTAAGAAGTTATTGATTGCTGACCTGGCATGGAGAAGATCATGAGTTTGACCCCCAGTACGTCAAAAAAAAATTCTTTTTAAGGTCTTTCTTTTTAAATTCCTCTTTGAATTCTCCCAATAAGAATTTTTCATGTCAAAGAAAAGAAGCAAGTATCATAGTTTTTAAATATTAACTAATCCATTGTGTCTGTGTGTGTACACGCGCATGTGTGCTCGATGTATAGGTGATGGCACATGTATAGGTCAGAAGACAACCTCTAATTCTTCCCTACCTTGGTTTTGTGGTAGAGTCACGTGTTGCTGCACAGAGTATGCCAGGCTGACTGACTAGCTCTAAGCTTGTAACCAATCCTCCTGGCTTCTCCCTTCTCCGAGCAAGAGTGCTGGGGTTACCAATAGGCACCCCTGCAGCTGAATTTTACACAGTGCCCAGCTTGGTTTAGGAGCTTTTACTTGCCATCACCATTTTCCCCAATTTTTCTTATTTATTTGAGATAGTCTTGTATTCCATGCTGGCTTCAAGTCTACTTCAAATCAGCTTCTGATTGTCTTGCCTCTACCTCCCAGGTCTGTACTCAACACCTAGTGCTGGGATTGACCCCCAGGGCTTGTGTGTGCTACATAAACACTGTCCCAACAGAGCTATATCTTCAGCTGCACTGCTTTCTTTTAACCAAGAACAGACAAGCCTTGAGTCTGGATAGGCAGCACAATGTAGATGAGATTTTTCTTTGGCATGATGGGTTGCCTCCTTTTTGTCTAATTAGGGTATGTAGCAGTGACTCTTCAGATGAGGCTTTGATACACAGCTTTTTTAATGCAGATGTAGCTTAGAAGGTCTAAACTGATCCGTGGTCTAAATGAACTCCAATTGCCTTTCAGTGACTTTGGCTTCAAGATGAGTGAAGATCTCTCCTTAGAGGTTTGTGTTCCAGACCCTGAGTTTTCTGGGAAGCCCTACAGCCCGCCTATGCCTTGTCCTGTGGGTTCTACATACAGGAGAACGAGAGGGTATGTATCACACAGTTGGCTTAGTCAGGCTCACAAGGACCTGCCAGGGGAAGGAGGGAGCTTTGAGGATCACATGACTCTGCCCACACCCTAAATTCTCAAACCCCAACTTACAGACTGCAGGTGGTTGGACAAAGTTTTTAATTAATGCCATCTACAGAGTCTCCTAGTCCTAGTGAGAGAACACAGTCTGTAAGTTTTTCTTCAAGGCTGAGGGCATCCTCATCTGGGGAAACATCTTCAGAGGCGTTTATAGAAGAGAGATGTTTTTAAGTGTTTCCCTGAGCGGTGCATTAAATCGTCTGGTTCTGCCCACTCTAAATGAGTCCGAGAAAAAGTGACCCAGAGTGACTGCACCATCCTCCTAACTGCTCTCCATGGCCAGGAGTATGTGTTCAATTAGGCTACCTCCATGACCCATGTGTACCCTCTACATTTCTGACTTCTTGCTTTGGTGGTGGGGGTAACAGCTATCGGAAGATTTCTGGGGACACTTGCAGTGGAGGAGATGTTGAAGCACGGCTGGAAGGGGAGCTGGTCCCCTGTCCCCTAGCAGGTAAGACAGGCAGCCTCTTCCCTTTGCCTCCTTGAGTGCTGATTGGGTCATTCTGGTCTCACCCACATAGGCATGTTGTTCTTCTTAGAATTTAAGCTTCATGGAAGCCCCTTCCCTAAGCTTAGCAGACACATGAAATGCATGTGTAGTCTCCCACCTTGGAAGAATGGGAACTATTTTGTGACAAGTGAGGTTTTGAGGGTAGACTGTTGTTGTTGTTGTTGTTGTATGTAGAATACTGGGAATTGAGGAGCAGTTGTAGGCCTTGGTGTGTCTGTCAGCTTGTCAAAGTTGAATATAAGTTCACGTTCCCTAAATAAAAGCCAGGCATGATTGTGGATGTGCTTGTGAGCTCAGTGTTGTGGACAGGTGGGAACGGGAGGCTTGCTGGGGACCGGATTCGGTCCAGGCTGAGTGAGACTCAGACTGAGTGAGAGTGATAGAGCAGGATATGTGATATTCAGCTGCACACACATACACGTGCTCATGCACCACACACACACACACACACACACACACACACACACACGTGACATATACACACATGCTGCACACCATACATACACACACACACACAAACACACACATGCACATACAAACACACATGTGACACATATGCAGAGACACATACACACACATGCTACACACCATACAGGCACACACGTGCACACACCCCACAAGAAATACAAAGGGGATTGCTTGGCCTCTCCCTTCACTGTTTCTAGGTCTTACTCCTTACTCCCTCAGAGGCTTCATCATGCTCCTGCTTGTCAATGAGGGAAGGTGAGTAGCCCTGGCTTCCATCAGGAATGCTCTTGTGATGGAAGTGCATGAGCACCCACTGAATCATGACACAGATACGCCATTCCCCATCTCCCACAGGCAGGCAGTGTGGGACAGCCTCCTGCCAGCTTACTGCTAGTCGGCTTGCCCCGGTGTTTCCATGCTAAGCTCATTAGCCCCTTAATTTAATCTTCCATCATTACCAGGGTAATTAACATACCTCACTGTGGAGATGTAAAAAGAACCACCAGTTCAGCAGATTCCTACAAATGAGCAGATAATGTTTGAGTGTTCCCTTCACGAGCCGCCGTGATGAGGGCTGGGGTGGGGAGGGTTTGAGCGATCACTCTTAAGGGCTTGGAGTACATACTTCCATCATAAATACTTCCAGGGATAATTCAGCAAGGGACGTAATTGTTTGTTTAAAGCCATCATAACTGGCAAGAAAGCTATTTTCTCTTCCGATAGAAGAAGAGGGAGCAGGGTATGAAATAAAAAAATCTCGTTTTAGAGTAGGTTATCCCCGAAATGAAAGCAAAGAAATACTTAGAGAGAAAAACTGTTTTCTAGGCCTAATAGGAACCACAACATCTTTACAAAGATGAGGTAATTTGAGCATCTGGAAGGATTTTTAAAATGTAGCAATTTTTCTTCTTTATGATTACTGTAACAATGGATCTTTCCAGGCGGTGCCTATGCATGTCTGTGCCAGCTGAAGTCTCTATTCCATGTCTGGATTAGGACTAACATGTGAAAGCCCTGCATGTTATTCCGTGCCGGCCTTCTGAACAAGCTCTTCTGGGAAGAGCTGACTGTGCTGGGAGGGTACTGGTTTCTTAGAAGAAACAAAGAAGTGAGGGTCCTGGGTGCTGGAGAGGGGTGTGGGTCAGAATCTCACTGCTGGGCAGGTGGCTTGCATCTTGTGATCCATGTCTTCCTGCCCTCTTCCTTGGAATGAATGTTAGTCAAAGGAGACATTAGTTACCATGGGGTGGTTGGTACCTTGGGCATTTTTGAAGCAAAGTGAAAATAAAGAAAAAGAGGCCAACTTACCTTATTCCACATTGAGATAGATTTATTTATTAAAGCTTTTTGGGGGGCCAGTGCTAGGCATCTGCTGAAAACTTTCCATATATTTATTAAGTAAGTTTTCTGCCTACTCTCACTCAGTGGATTTGTGTTTTCAATCATGTTTATTTCTTGTATGTGTCTGTGACGTGAGCAGAGGGTTGTGCACCAGAGTGTATGTGTAGATGTGAGAGGACACGTTCTAGGAGTTGATTCTCTTCTTCCTCTGTGTAGGTTCCTGGGGATCGAACACAGGTCTTTAGGTTTGACTCCAGGGACCTTTACCTGCTGAGCCATCTTGCCAGCCCAGTATTGCAGCTTTTAGAAAGCAGGTGATTACATGGGTATGTGAGGTCAGTGACTTAACGGGATGAGAGAAAGACAATGGGGGAAACATCCAGTTTAAGCCTGTAGCAAAGGATTTATGTTTCCTTCTTGGTCCCACATGTAGCATAACATCAGTGGATGCTTTACATTCTTTTTTAGGAGATGTTTTTATTGTTAGTCTATTTGGAGAATAACACGAGCAACACATATTTGGACAGACACAGACTCAAGAAACAACATCTGAGCACTGTCTTTAGTTTTGCCCTAGCACCCATATGGGCCAGGCTTCTTCTCATCCCTTCTGAGTGGCATCCTGGTAGATCTCTTGGGGTCTGACCCTGTGTTTTATTCTCTCTGGCATCTCTAGGTTGAGTTTTTTGTTTGTTTGTTTGTTTAAAATCTATTTGCTATACAAGGTATTATAAAGGATGCAGGTGAACAGTCAGATAACAGAGCTGTGTAAGAGATACTGAGGGTGAGGTTGGCTGACGGGATTGAGCTTGCCTGTCCTTCCTAATCTTACCTCTCCCAGGCAGCGTCTCTATGTGTTCGGCTATCCAGCTTTACTGTGTGCTGTAGATATGGATGCTCATTCCTCTGCACTCCTGTGGAAGAGCCCTGATGATTTCTAGGCTATGTTCTAAGTAGAAAAAGAGGGTATTAGACATTAAGTTACTGATTGTCTGACATTAGGTAAGACGTTGAGGCACATTGACTCTCTCTATGCCTTAAAAGAAAATCACTGTGAAGGTCTACACCATTAAAGGCAGCATGGGGAATAGCTAAAACCCAGACTCAGAATCCAGATTGCTTGCGTCCTAGCTGTGTGTCCTTGAATGAGTTAGTATCTCTTTAATCTCTAGTGTGTTCTGAGGATTAAACAATGCCTGGTACATAGTAAGTACATTGTGTATACATTTGCTGAGCAGAAACAGAACTTTTTAAATTACTCTGCAGAACATTTTGTAATCATTCCAGAACAAATGTATTGTTGCTTTGGAAACTTAACAGGTTGATGTAAAGCATAATAGGCCATTGTGAATAGTATGTATGAGTGAAAGAATCTGGTGGGAAACTTGGTTCAAAGACTTTAGTGGTTTATCAGATGACGAAATATGGAATGACCTGTCTGTCATTTATGTTGATGAGTGTGACTGAAAACTGTTGTTAGGCCGAGCTTAGAATTATGGATGTTGAAATATTTGTTTTGTTTTGTTTCTGCAGTGTATCAAAAGTGTTTACTGGGTTAGAAATGTAATTTTGTTCTGTGTCCTGAGCTCTCGCACTTGATCTACCCTGTGACAATGGGGTTGGGGTTTGTGTGTGAGGAGGAAGTAGGTCAGGCCTGCTAGGCAGTCTTCAGCATCCCTGGCTATCACGGTTGCTTTATGTCTGCAGAAGAGAATGAGTTCATCCTATACGCTGTGCGGAAGTCCATCTACCGCTACGACTTGGCCTCAGGAGCCACGGAGCAGCTGCCTCTCTCAGGGCTGCGGGCAGCTGTGGCCCTGGACTTTGACTATGAACACAACTGCTTGTATTGGTCCGACCTGGCGCTAGACACCATCCAGGTGAGTCTGTCAACCCTTGGCTGAGTCTTGAGGCTGTGGCTTCTGACTGCCCAGTCGTGACAGGCTTCAAGTGATGCTTCAGTAGATGAACAGCAAGAGGTTTGTGCGTGATAACCCATTCCTGGGTCGCTACATGAAACTACGGTTTTCCGTTGTCATTTTCTTCCTCTGCCTGACTATGCAGGAGAAGGATGAAGGATGCTCCCTGTTTGTATCCTTGACTTCATCTGAGGTCTCATTTTTCCTGGTGGGAAGGTTTTGGGGCCAGGAATGTGGGATTGTCAATTACCACCTTCCTGTTAGCATCTTCCCCTCTAAGTCAAAGTATAATGACACTCCAGTTAGCCTCAGTTCACATAACTACCTGCTCCAGGGCTCCTGAGCTCAGACAAGAACCAGGAAGTACTTGGGCATGATGGGAGGATTGCTTCAGCCCAGATTCTCGGGAGAGATTCAGCCAAGTGCGTAAGGGTTTGCTAGTATACACAAGGGCCCAGGTTCAGTTTTCAGGACCACAAAAATAAAACAACTACACTGCAACAAAACACACACACACACTCACACACACATACACACACACACACACACACACACACACACACACACACACACACAGAGCAGGATATAGGTTTTAAAAATTCCCTGATAGGCCTGACACTTGCTCATATACCCATATGCTCAAATATATGCATTTTTAAAGATTTATTTTTTTAATCTTACTTTATGTGTGTCTGTAAACCATTGCATGCCTGGTGTTAGTGGCCAGGAGAAATGCCCTGTGGAACCCTGCTTACAGACTCTTGGCTAGCTACCATGTGGGTGCTGAGAATTGTACTTTCTTTTTATAAAACCAGGAAGCACATTAAACTGCTGTGCCATCTCTCCATCCCCAAGTGAACCTGGGATGTAGCTCTGTGGTAGATCACTTACCTAGCAAGTGAGCCATAGGCTCAAAGAAGTCAAAAAGAAAGTTAAGTCATATTGACTCATTGTCTACCTGGTTCCAAAGTCCTGACCTAATGCAAGTTTTACATTAAGAGGGTTGAGGTTAGAAAGGACCACCAACAATGGTACCTAATGTCTAAGAGCCTTGCAAGAAATAAAAGACTGTAAACAGAGACAGGAGAATTAAAAAGTAGCATCAATCTGTTTTTTATTTATTTTAAGAGCAGCAGATTCCTATGTCTCAATGAGAAGACCATTGCTTGAGACAGGCCATAGATTAGTAATCTTTGTTTAGAATAACAACATGCAGTAATAGAAACGATTAAATTCTGCCTGTCACTATGTTTAAAGCAGGGTCTTGAAGATTCTCCTATCTAACCCAGCCTTTTATATCTCAGATTGCCTCCTCTAAGATGTGTGCCCTTGGCAAACCAGCTAGCTGAAGGCAGGCTTACTGGCTGTGGGGCTGACCGACTGGCCTGAGTCAGCTGTACAGTTCACAGTGTTGATTACTGCTTTCTCTCCCTAGCGTCTCTGCTTGAACGGGAGCACAGGACAAGAGGTGATCATCAGTTCCGGCCTGGAGACTGTGGAGGCTTTGGCCTTCGAACCCCTCAGCCAATTACTCTACTGGGTGGACGCTGGCTTTAAAAAGATCGAGGTACATGTATTCCTGTGTTCTTCATTAAGCAAACAGGTGGAGCAGCTGGGCTTTGAGCCAGAATTGACACAAAGACAGAAAGCAGCAGGTCATGTAACTCTGGAAATTTCCCAGAGTTTCTAGGGCGTCAGCTTGCTGAGCCTCTGAAGAGATGAAAGGGGTCACCTCAGAGGAACCTATGTGAGGGCACAAAGCCTGAGGTGCCATTTAAGATGCACAGAGTTTGTATTTTGACTATCAGAAGCCTCACATAATAACAGGAATGATGATGATTTCATAATATTATAATCATCGTGATAGTAGCAGTCCATTATTATCTAAAGCGACAATGACTCTGTCATTATCTCTATTGATCTCTACCTATCTGTTACTTAGCTGCCCAGAAACCTATTCCACCATGTAGAACCACGGTTACATGAGGGTGATGAAGGGCATGTAACTACTCAAGGTATTGTGTTGAAGAATCATTTGTGCATCCTGTCTGGCAGGTTGCTGTGGAGGGCCTGGAATACTGTCCGAGCAGCTCTTTGTTACTGGCTCTGTGTGGAGATGTGACATGCAGGTTAATGGGGGCAAACAGAATAGGGAGACAGGGAGAGCTAAGGAACGTAGTGAAGAAACACCAACTCGAGAGGCTGCCCTGGATTCGTGTATCATCCCGTCAGCTATGGGGCATGAGCAAGAGGCTTCTTGAAACTTATTTCGTTTCATGTTGAGAGTGAGATTCATTTACTGGGCTATGGAATGAGTGTTCCTTGGTGCAGGCTCTGTGCCAGGCCTGATTTTAAGTTTGATGATACAGTGAGCAAGGGGCGGGAAGGACACACAGTCTCCTTCTGATTGGCTTGAAGTTAATGGGGCTGCTATGATGGTGTATAGCTGTAGTCCCAGCACTTGGCCAAGGTAGGAGCATCAAGGTTAAAGCCAGCCTGGGATACATAGTTAAATGGCCAGTCTGAGATGCACATTTGTCTTAAAACAAATGGAAACCACTGAACACAAACAGACTAGCTCCTCAGAAGAAGCAAACTGATGAAATAAGGAATCTTGTCCTGATGATGATGGGTTCTGCTTAGAACATGAAGCAAGTCATGTGATGATGGTATGGCTGGAAGTGGATGGTTTGAAGAGAGGTGAAGTGAATGGGGAAGCTTCCATCCTCTGTGTTGAACCTGATGCTGGAGGGTAGTCCTCCCTGGACACTGGCAGAAGAATTAATAAAGAATATTGATAATTGATTAGGTGCAGCCAGCTTTCTAAGTCTGTAGTTTTACATCCATGAATTAAAAATATTTTTTAAAGGCAAAAGCAAAATTTTACTGAGCATGCAGACTTTTTTCCTCATCACCCATTCCTGAACAACTCAGTAACACCTTTTACTTAGCACCAACACGGTTGTAGGCATTGTAAGTGGTCCAGGGATGGCTTAAAGGATGTAGGAAGATGTGTGTGGGTTGTATACAAGTACTAAAGAATGATGTAAATGGAGCTTCGTGGACTTGGGGCACCACATCATTTACCTTTGTGCAAATTACCAAGCCCTGGGGGTGGGGTCAGGAAGCATAGCGTTCTAGCTTCCCAGTCAGACTGTGTGAAAATTTTCTCAGCCAAGGGCATGATCTGTGCCTTCTGACGGGGAATAAAGGCAGCTTCCCAGTGGTTCTTGAATGGTACCCAGATACAGTGAGGGTGTGGGGGTGTGCCTGTAGGCAGGACACAGAGGGGGTATACAGGGTGTGCCTGTAGGCAGGGCACAGAGGGGGTATACAGGTGTGCCTGTAGGCCTGATGTGGGGCTTTTGCAACATGGAGTTTGTAAGGGGCTCATATCCCTCCCCCCCCACATACCTTTGTTTCCTCAGGTAGCTAATCCAGATGGTGACTTCCGACTGACAATCGTCAATTCTTCTGTGCTCGATCGGCCCCGGGCTCTAGTCCTTGTACCCCAGGAGGGGTAAGTGTGTCCCCTATGGGAAGTCAATGTTGTGCTCACTACTACAACAGGTCATCAAAGTGCAAACCTGGGCAAAGTTTCTGCTTCTCATGATCACAGTAGAGGTAACCAGGAGACAGAGGCTTTTGAAGCCATAACTTGGTAGATGTGGAGATGTGGTCTGGTTACTCCATGTGTATTTGATTAGCAAATACCCAGCTCTCCTAAGGTCTCCGGATGTCTGGCATCTGTGTGGGGTGTTTCTACAGGAAAGGTAACATTGAAGAGAGTCTTTGTAAACCAGACAGGCCACTGATACATTGTGAGGATTATTTATTTTTATATTGAGTTTCATGAATCTCACAAATATTTAATCAATCAGTCCTTCTCACACACTCAATTCCCAACCTGCACATGTTTTCTTATTTAAAATTAATATGCACCTGGGGTATGTATGACTGCCTTTTATTAACCTCTTAATCACAGGAAACATATCTAAAAAGGCGATGCTGTGTTTATTTTCCTCTCTCGGTGTACTTATGATTGGGAATTTGCACAATTTTTTTTTTTTTTTTAAAAAAGTCTGAAAGAATTCCATGGGCTTGGCTAAAGGTATTCAGAGAGAAAGAACATGTGGGAAGGAACCACGTTTGCCCCCTTCCCATTCTCCACCCTTCATCCTCCCACATCCTAGGGATGCGATCACATCACTGTTACATAATGGTCACCATTAGCCAGACATAATAGCCCCCATTAAATTTTTGCTTGTATTATTCGGAGTAGTTTTACTGGTGTTCAGTCATGGTCTTTACATCTAGCTAGCACCCCCTAGTGACACACACAACACATCACATCAGATAGAATCAAGAGATTTGTGATTTCCTGCCTGTGATGACAGATAATAGTAATAATGACTGTTCTGAGGTCGATTGTTCTAATGATTATTCTACTACCTCTTGGAAATAGAATCAAGGCTCTCCTGTCTCATTCTGATAGGATTGTGTAATCCCTCTATTGGCTAGGGTGATGTTCTGGACTGACTGGGGAGACTTGAAGCCTGGGATTTACCGGAGCAACATGGATGGTTCTGCTGCCTACCGTCTTGTGTCAGAGGATGTGAAGTGGCCCAATGGCATCTCTGTGGACAGCCAGTGGATCTATTGGACAGATGCATATCTGGACTGTATTGAACGCATTACTTTCAGTGGCCAGCAGCGTTCAGTCATCCTGGACAATCTCCCACATCCTTACGCCATTGCTGTCTTTAAGGTGAGGCCTCCTTGCTTGTCACGGTCCCATGCGCAGTCTGCCAGAGCAGGGGAAGAACATGATGAGGTGCAGGTCTGAGGCCTGCTGAGCATCTGCAGAGTCTGTGTACTGTCTTGGAAACTGACTCTCTTCTAAATTTGCACTAACTTGACTTGTGTGCAGCCTTCATGGAGGAATACTAATCTTCCATTGCTCACATTTCAAAAGACTGAAAGCCGAGATTCCATGCTATGAGTGTCCTCTTTTTTCTACCAGTGGCCAGGTTTCAGTCCTTTATCTTCCTCTCTTGCTTCCCTCAGTGCTTACTGGACAGGTGCTGTGTACCACCTACATTGCCTTCCAGTTATCCTCACTGTAGGGAGCAAATGCTTCTGCCCAGCATGAAAAGACATATTCAAAACCAAGGCACCTCACTGAGGTCCAACTAAATGTGCACTAGAGTCTCTTTCAGACCTTTTCTCCCTGGTGGGAAGTTGCTGAGGTTTCAACAAAGCCACTGACAGTAGGACTTAAGTGAAATGTTGACCAGGCCTGTTACTCAGTAATTAACAGTTGTGCCCACATAGTGGTGGGGTGGACTGACCTGAAAGAAGAACCACAGAGCTGCATTAACAGGCAAAGATTTTTCTCTTAGAATGAAATCTACTGGGATGACTGGTCACAGCTTAGCATCTTCAGAGCTTCGAAATTCAGCGGATCCCAGATGGAGATCCTAGCAAGCCAGCTCACGGGCCTGATGGACATGAAGATTTTCTACAAAGGAAAGAATTCTGGTGAGGCTGTCTCTTTTTCTATCTCCCCAAACTTGGTCTCCATAAAAGGGCTGCATGTGGGCAATCTTAGCTCAGTGCAAGATCTGGCAATTTGCCTCTCTGTTGTCAGGACAACATGCACATTATTTAATTTCTTCCTAATGACATCTTAATTTCTTTTCTAATGATACACAAACAGCTGGAAGACAGCATGTTCTGCCTGCCTCGAGTGCTGGTCCTCAGTGACTGATTCCACCCTTTTTCTGCCCTTGTTGGCTCTTCACTGATGGGTGGTATGGGCTTCTGGTTACAGCTGTGAGAGGCCTAGCATGTGCTTAATCCCTGTTTGGCACATTCACAAGGAGGGATGCATGCTGGGTGCTCAGATGCTTGCTTGCCCAGATGCTTGACTGCCCATTGAACATACCTAGCTCCATGGCCATGCTTTGTACAGTTGTGTTTGTTTTCATTTATAATCCCACCTCGAACATCTAAACCTCAGGAAGTGAAAAACTGTTATTTCCTCTCTTTAATGTTCTATCAGTGCATAGCACTTAGTAGGTGCTCAGTTCTTATTTGTTGAAAACGAGGATGAGAAAGAAAGGAAGGGCTTCCGTCTCACACTGCAGTTCAGGCTACCCCCTACCTCAGGCTTCTAAGTGCTGAATTGCGCGCATGAGCTGTTATGCCTGACTGGCATGTTGTTTTTCTCTTTGAGACAGTCTTATTATGTCACCTAGGTTTTTCTGGAACTCCCAATCCTCCTGCCTCAGCTCATCTGGGTTTACAGGTGTGTACCACCCACTCCCGGCTGTGCTGCTTAATTCTTGATTCAGGGTTCCAGAACCTCACACCAAGCTATGCCTGCTGGTCCTGCAGGCTGAGACTGAGATTGTGGAAGCTTTCTTTCTTCCTTGGCTGCCTTTTGGCATGTCTTGAAGGAGATTCCTGATTCTCCAGGAGAAAGTTGAGGCTTTGCCAGCAAGAATCATTCCTTTGAGCATCATGCCTTTCCTATCTCAACGGGATTAAGCAGCTTCCTGGGTCCATTGACTTGCCTCTGTTGACACACTACTGGGTTCCTGCTTTTAAACTATAGGGTTCATAGATACTGTTTTGTGCTTTCTGGCTCCACCACATGAAGAGAAAATTGACAAGGAAAATAATACAGCTATAGATAACCACTGTTATCCCTTGGGAATGGAAGAAAATTGCTTGAGAACTCCCTCGAAAGACTATGCAGCGTTGCACAAATATAAGTCAGATGGTTTGTGTGGCTTCATGACTGGTAGGAGGTTGATATTATGATCTGTGGCTTGTGGGTCAAAGAAAGAAATCATAGATATTAATTAGTTTTCCCAAATGTTCTTACCCATTTAGTGTGACAGCTGTCACTAAATGAAGAAGCCACCTTTTTCTTTTTTTTTTAAGGAGGAACTTGTTTTTATGGCTTTAGGTTTTTGACTTTTTGAGACAAGATATTGCATGACACTAACTAATCTCAAGAGACATCTGATTTTAAGTAGAATGAGATGATGGGGCCCTACTTATCAGCCTCAGCACCATTCTCTCTTGGCCTGTGAGGAAGGATCTCACCCCTCTGCTCCACTCTGCAAGCCACAGAAAGTTCTCACAGCACGCTGGCTGTGTACCCACCCAGCAGTTTCCCCAGCACTGTTCTAGTTGATCTGGTTATCGCAGGCTCTCAGCTTCCCATCCTCACTGCCTCTTAGCCCAGAAATCCACGTACAGGTGAGGGGCAGTCACTCCCAGCCCTGGGGAGCAGTTGGAGTCTCAACTCCTGTACTCTGTATGCTGGACAGGGTCTCAAAATGCTTTTCATTTTTCATTTAATGCCCTACATAGTGACTGTCACTTAAACTAGCCTGAGAAGAATAACTCAGGGGGTTGGGGTAGTATCTGGACCTGAGAAAGGTCTGGCCTGAGAGAGGTGCTTGTAGGAAGGGCACAGACAGGGATACAAGATCAGTGACTGTCACTTTGGCCTGTGGGCACTTAATGTATCTCTTTGCTTTCTACTTGGGATTCTCTTGTATCCTTCCTCAATACTGACTAGGACTTTCCAGGGCCAAAATTCAAGCTCCTAGCTTTTCAAGAAGTTTGTGTTAATTGTGTCAGTGGTGAGTGTGGCTACCAGTGCTATGCAAGCCTCTCAGCCATGAGCTTGTTCATGTTAACCTCCTTTCCTCTGCAGCTCTCTAGGAGGCCATCCCAGTTCAGGGTGCATTCAGGCCTGAGTGCCAGGCCATCCACATTCACTATTCTTGTTACTCACTCTACCACATGTAGGATTTTCTAATAGCCAAGCACACAGAAATAGTAGGTGCATTTTTAGGGGTGGCTCTGTCACTCACACCTTACTAAGGCGTTTCACAGGTTTGTGTAACCGTCATTGACCTTTCCCAAATCCACCTGCTTTCACATCCTCCCATTGTCTTCACTGGCTACCCTGAAACCCAGGCTCAGTAACCTGTCTGGTGAGAATTTGAGCCAAGTTACCTCTGAAACTTCAACTTCTGTGAAGCCATTAAGCTTTGCATGCTCAACCAGCCATAGCTTGAATGGCAGTACCCTGGTAATGTGACAATAATTTAGAATATTGCAACTTGATGGATGCTGACCTGGAACAAAAATTAGTTTACATGGACCGTTCACAGGCTTGAGATCCTTGGTGGCTAGTGAAGGCATTTCTGGTCAGGATATCTGGCTGGTTTTCAGGTAGACCCACTGTTGTTTCTCCTGGGAGGAAGCTTCTTGTTTATCCTTTAAAGAGGTCATTTTGCATCTTATTGGGCCTCTTTAGTTGATGCTGCCATGGCTTGAAGCATTTTAGAGTACTTTTAATTCTTCAGAGCCTACTGTAAATACAGGCTTCCAAGCATCTGCAATGGGAGTAGATACATGTTACTAGAGGTATCATGAATTTGATAATTTCCCAATATTTAGTTACTTAAGTGGGACGCTGGCAGTTTGGGGATCCTAAACTGATTCTGGAAGAATTTTCCAAAGAGAGAATCTGAAAATGTTCTGAGTATGCCTTGTAAAGATGTCCTGGGCAAGGTCTTCTAAAGGGGCATTTGTCTATTATTTACTTGACTTGATAGTCATCAGACTGCACATTTGGCATCCTTTGTGAAGGGTCTGTGATGGCTTCTCCCTCCATCTCCACCGGGGCTCTCATGTAGCCTTCTCATGTTCTGTTCTATAGCTTTGTACCAGCAGGGATGCTCTGCCCTGCCCAATTCTTGTCCTGGTGGCTTGTTTGGTCTTGCCCTGCATGACCTCTCATATTGCAATGCCATCCAGCTTTGCCTGGATCCGCATTTTTAAATAAGACCCACACTTTTGCTTGTTTGGCTGGGGACATTCATTTTGCATGTGAAAATGTTTGACATGTAATTTTATGGATGCAGTTCATGTGCAAAAGTCATCTTGTAATTGAGCCCCATTAAGGGACTTATTCTGCTTGCCCTCTTTTTCTAGAAACACAAATGATAACACATCCCAAAACTATTTTGAGTTGCTTGAAATTAGGAGTGGTCCTGTGTCAATTCCTATAGTGAGGGATGTGGGTAGTAGAGGTCTAGGAGTCCCTGGATTCCCATAGATGTCAGAAAAAGATGATATCTAGGGCTTCTGATCTGGTCAGTTGGCAATTCTGCTCTGGCTGTGTGGCTGCTATGGTGGACTGAGTCATTTGCAGGAGTTTTTGAATGTTTTATCATGTGAACAAAACATTTCTTTTTCTGTGCGTGTGTGTGTATGTGTGTGTGTTTGTACATGTATATAGTTGCATATACATGTGTATATAGTGCCTTGTGTTATTTTTTTCTTAGCATCAAGATGACATCATTGTTAAATCACTTTACTTTTTAGATGCAATGCCACTTGAACTGTTGAATTGCCAACACCCACAAAGCCCTTGTCAATACTAATGGTCCTTATTGTGGAGTTTAGTGTTAATTGTCAATCTGACAGAATCTAGAATCACAATCCAGATCACCTCTAGGTATATCTGCTGGGGATTATCTTGTTCTCAGATGAGATGGAAAGATCTGAACAATATGAATTTCACCACGCCCTGGCTGGGATCCTGGACTGTACAGATAAACAAAGGAAAAAGAATATAAATATTACATCATTTATTCTCTGCCTTTTGGCCATGAGTACAAAGGGACCAGCTCCCTCAAGTTTTTCTTCTGTGATTTCTCTTCCATGATGGGCTGTACCCTGTGACTGTGACCCAGAACAGTGATCTCTCTTCCATGATGGGCTGTACCCTGTGACTGTGACCCAGAACAGTGATCTCTCTTCCATGATGGGCTGTACCCTGTGACTGTGACCCAGAACAGTGATCTCTCTTCCATGATAGGCTGTACCCTGTGACTGTGACCCAGAACAGTGATCTCTCTTCTATGATGGGCTATGCCCTGTGACTGTGACCCAGAACAACCCCTTTCTCCTTTAAGTTGTTTTTGTCAGCAACAAGCAAAGAAACTAAAATTCCCGTGAATCTTGTTCCCTCTCCTGTTGGTAGGGGGTTGGCCCACCTTAACTTAAGTCTTAGGTGCATGGAAGCAGGTTATTCTGGGAGGTGTGGGAGGAGATATGTTTATGGAATGACCCAGCCAAAGAATCAGCAGTTTGAGTTTTTTTGAAAGGTTTTAATGTTTGTTTTTCCCCAGTTTCATGATTAAAAGCTATAAGCAAAAAGTAAACAATGCATATGGTTTACGATTTCTATGTCATATGCCTGTCCATGAAAGGTAAGGGGGTCAGAAAGCAATTTGACTGTGCTTGTCTATATGTGAGGGCCTAAGAGTGCAGTTTAGCATTTTGGACGTCTTCTCTGGCATTCTTTTTGCTTCGCTGATCCAAGGGAAAGGCCATCATCATAGTTAGATCAGTACAGTGCCTGGCCCGTCTGTGGATTTATTGAATGACAGTAGCTAACCAGGTTTATGTATAGTTTCTCAGTCAGCCAGTTGAGACGGGGAGACCATTATCTATCTATCTATCTATCTATCTATCTATCTATCTATCTATCTATCTATCTGTTTTAATGAAAGGTATTTGTGTCCCAGAGAGCAGAAACCCATTCAAGCTGGAGCAGGTAAAAAATGTTCAAGATAAGGGAGGAAGTAAGGAACCCAATGACTGGAGATTGGCCCAAACCTTCAGGTGACTGCAGATGGGCATGCAAAGCCATCTACCCTTTCTCTGGGGCCGTGAGGAGAGGAAAGTCTCCAGGTCTCCTGCAGCCTCCCGACTGTTTAGACTGCAGATCTGCCCCAGCTATGGTCACACAGTGGTTTGGCTTCTGTGTACCACCTTACGTCCCAGGCTCTATAACCCTGCTCCTCTATAACTCCTTCTTCCTGGTTGTTTTCTAAGCCTCCAGTAGCTCAGTTCTATCCCACCAGGAGGAACATCTGCTGCCCTTGAGTCCTAGCCATCTTTGAAACTTTATTTGTATGTGTAGGAGTATTTGTCTTGCATGTAAGCGCAAAAAGCACACATGTGTCTGGTACCCACAGAAATCAGAGGAAGACAGCAGTGCTGTAGATGGTGTCAACCATGTGGCTGCTTGGAATGGAACCTGGGTCTTCTACAGAGCAACAGGTGCTCTTAATCTTTGACTCATCTTCTCCAGCTCCATGGCCCAAGCACTTATGGACACAAGTCCTTGAAAATCCCTCACTGTGAGGAGTAGGCCCCTACCTAGGGCTTCAAACAGATTTATCTATGTGGTTGATACTTCAGAGATGTTCTAGACTCCTCGCTGACTCCTCATCCAGTAAGATGACCTTCAGTGGCTCGCGTTCCTTGCTCTCCTATGACACTATTAACCCAATGCCTGCTTTGTGTTTCTCCTCCAGGAAGCAATGCCTGTGTACCTCAGCCCTGTAGCCTTCTGTGTCTCCCTAAGGCCAACAACAGCAAAAGCTGCAGGTGTCCAGAAGGTGTGACCAGCAGTGTCCTCCCCTCTGGGGACTTGATGTGTGACTGCCCTCAGGGCTATCAGAGGAAGAACAACACCTGTGTCAAAGAAGGTATGCCCCTGTTCTTTTCCTGCCTTCCCTTCTGATCTCAGGGTTTCCTAGGTTTGGGTTGTTAAAAAATGCCCCAAGTGGAAATGATATCTGTTACACACTGAGAGGTTCTGGTTTGGGCTCTAAGGCCTCTGGCTCTTCAGTCCCATTCGCGAGAATCCTGGGTTATTTATATAAAGACCATAGCTGTGTCCCTTGATTTAATGACAAGTTGTACAAGCTTCTTCAGGTCCAGTTTCCTTTTGTTCTGTATATTTCTTTGCTCACCCACCCCTCTCATTCAGGTTCTCCACCGTATGCCTTTAAAACATTGGACCAGCTTGCCTTCCAAAGAGTTGTTTCTTTCTTTTTTTAAAAAAAAAAGATTTATTTATTATATATACAGTATACAGAAGAGGATACCAGATGCCATTACAGACAGTTGTGAGCCACCATGTGGGTGCTGGGAATTGAACTCAGGTCCTCTGGAAGAACAGTCAGTGCTCTTAACCTCTGAGCCATCTCTCCAGCCCCCAGCTTGCCTTCTAAACATAACTGGCTAAACTCCGTCAGAGCAGGCTATTCTTATCTGCCATTGAAGAGCTGGGAATGACTTTCAGATCAGTGCTGGCCGGGGTCTAAAAGTCTTGACTTCCAAACTTTGAACAAGTAAATGGCAGAAGAAGATTCATCTTTAGCCAGTTTGAATTCAAATAAATGGTTTTACAATCTTTTCCTGTGACTCTAACAGTCCCCTGATATCTCACTCCTATCTGATGACCGCCTCAGTCCCTAACATCATGTTCCTATCAGCGAGAGCCCAAGAAAGGTCCTGGTCTTGCCACAAAGCACTTGGAATGATGGTTGAATTCCTGTGTTTTCTTATTCTCTAGGTCATATTTGCTTTGTAATCTAACCACATTTGTCTGAGGCCAGTGTAGGCGAGTGCACAATGGGAGCCTTATCATCCAGCTTCCTTATAAAAATACAAGTGAAAAAAGATGACTCTCCCTCCTCAGAAAAAGGAGACTTCCTTTCATGCTCTCAATGGCATCTTCAAGCTATTTGGAAAGAAAGGCAACAGTAAACTGTAAGAAGAGGATAGGAAGGTTTCTCCAGTCACCCACTAGTGGAATGCTTTTGATTGTCCACACAGGCTACCCATGACCCTGACGCAGTGTACTGAACAATGTTCTTATGTCCTAGAAAAGTCTTTGTTTTGAAGAAGCCATGGAACAAAAAATAATTAATTAAGAATATCATATTAGTAAGATCTTAGTAAACTGCTCAACTATTAAATTAATGTATATGTGGATATATAACTGTATCTAACTACATAAAATCTTCTCTTCCTAACCTGGGATCCACAAACATCTGTGGATAGTAAATTCCATGAACCCTCAAGTTTTTTATATAAAAGAGCATATTTGCATGTAACCTATATTCAGCCTGCTGTATACATCCAACATTTCTAGGTTGCTAATAATACTTGCTGCAATGTAAATACTGTGCAGGTATTGTATTATTGTTGTATTCCTTGTGTTGTTCAGGGAATGATACCAAAGAGAGCAAGTTTGTCATGTTCAGTACAGACGCAATTTCCTCTAAATATTTCTAGCATTCAGTTAGCTAAATCTTGAATATTACAGAGAACCAACTATGTGTATATTATAGTTGTATATGTATTACCTGGGTATGTTGGATATACTGTAGACACAGCTTCTTAGAAGATTTGTATAATTTATATTTTATTTTCTTGCTGATGGAGAGATTTGTTCCCCAGTAGACCCCGTTGGCATCAGTCAGTCAGTGTTTTCCTTTTCTTCATAGTAATCACCTCTAAACACTTACAGCCTGCCTCATCTTCAGGTTTAAAGAAGAAAGAAAAAGACTGTGTGTTGGGGCGGGGGTCCTGCCTCCTGTGCATGTGTGCTCCCTTGGCCTCCCTCCGAGTTTTGTCCCATCTACAGCAGAATGGTGGTGGGGGAAGAGGAATGGAAACCAAAAAGAGAGGAATGGAAACTAAAAAGCAAAAGTTTGGTAGCCCTGTATTGAGAATAATGCTGGTTTCCTCCCCACACCCTTGTTTAGAGAACACCTGTCTTCGGAACCAGTATCGCTGCAGCAACGGCAACTGTATCAACAGCATTTGGTGGTGCGATTTCGACAATGACTGTGGGGACATGAGTGACGAGAGAAATTGCCGTGAGTCTCCAGGCGAGGGAGAATTCCCAGATATTAAACATGCACCATGGCTCAGGAGGCTGGCTGGGCCTTCTGGCTTGTGGCCTGTGGTTTAGGATACTGGCTGGTTACGTTTGTGGTATTTATCAAAATGGATAGGATTTGGGCAACAACAACAAAAAAAAAACCCATGTAAACATATATTAGTTGTATGGTATTATTACATATGTAAATTTAAGTCACTTGGCTACTTATATGTAAGCCTTCAGGGCTGAAACTGAGCTGGCTTGACAATGTAGGTCAGGATCTTTGTGTGCACACTGTAATACAGCTGGTAGCTCTGGGGTGAATGACAGGTAACCTTATTTGATTTGTAAATTCAGCACTCAGTCATATCAAAGTCAGGCAACAGGTCTTCCTATGTTATAGTTAGTGCCAGGACACGTGCCAGGCTGAAGGGAGATTGTTGCAACAGTCAGTAGTACTAGTTGGCTCAGAATATGGGGAAATGTTGGTAGGTATGTCAAGTAAAAGTGACCTTTGTATTGCATAGCTTCTAAGGTCCAAGCCCATTTTACAGGGCCTAGAGGCAGATGTCTACTTAGCCTTAGCTCTCCTTTCCTAGCTTAAGTTTTAATGGCTTTAGTGTCTCTTTATAAAAATATAGGCTCACAGGTATTTATTTAATCTCAAGCTCTTTGCTGGGCTGGGTGTAGGTAGGGAATTTGTGTCTTGAGAAGTTACTGGATGGTGTAATAAAGTGCTGGCTGCTGTGATGGGCAGGACTGTGTCATCCATGAAAGACACCCAGATCAACTCTGTTGGGCATAAATGAGTTCTGAGGAGCATGGGGAGCACTGAGCATAGGTGGAGAGAAGAAACTGATAGACAAGGGAGCCACATGCTCCACACTTTCATGGATGATAAGGGAGGTAAGATGCGGGGTATAACCCTGGTCAGCAGTTTTATGGCTGTTATTAGAATAGCAGATGGGAGCCACCCAAGGGCAGTGGTAAGAAGTTGCATTGAGAAGGATAAATAGTAGGTGACTGTAAGCAGGAAGCCAGAGACCCAAGTCAGGCCTGTGTTTCAGATCGATTACCCCTGGCTCCCCAGAGGCTCTCTCCTCATGTGAACTGTAAGAACGAGTTGATGAGGGAAGCCTGTAGGCCCTTGCAGATGTATTTAGGCCCTCCATGGAGCACATGCTAGGGCCCCATATGCCTTCACATAGGGAACAACTTTAGAACAAAGTGATCTTGTTTACATCTACCCTAACTCATCAGGCTCACCTGGACCTTGGAATGCTCTTCCCTGCTTCTTTTGTATGAACCCCTTACATACCCCCCTTTTTTCCCCCTTGACCTCAGTGCAAGTCTTTCCCGTCCAGGAATGGCAAGCTGGGAAAGTCTGTGCCCCTGGTTGCTCTTTTGTTTACCAGGCCTTTTCCATTTATCCAACTTGTTGCAGGAGGGTGTGATGCTTGTGAGGAGATGACAAAGCTCTTGTCAAACATTAATAAATATTATTAGGTACACAAAGGAGATAATGGAAGGGGATTTTTTCATATAGGACTATAGGAATAGCTCAGTCATTAGGCATAGCAGAATAAAGAGATGCAAGCTAGTTGTCCACATGTGTGGGACATAAGACAGCAGGCCTTTCTTGTACCCTGGGTTCAGGGTTTCCCAGTAGCTCCTTATGATAACAGAAGTAATGGCTTCTGTGTTTGCACAGGTGGCTACTGGCCTCAGCACTGTCCTCCCCAGTCCTAGTCCGGTAATGGCTCTCACAGCTTTCTCCACAGCTTGAACCCCTTAAGTAGGTGAAATAAGGGGATGGCTCTGCCCTGCTGCTGATTTGGTGTGAATGTCAACTGAGGTTGACATCCCCTGTTTTGCCCCTAGACAAGTTCTCTGTTCCCATCTCTCTCACATGTGTCAATCCACTTGTCTTAGGTCCCCACATGTCAGATGGGACAGGGGTGGGGGTTGAGGTAATAAGGGATGCAAAGCCTCTCTTCTGGGAATCAGAGAGATCAGATCTGTCCAAAAGTGACATACCTATCCAGATGGCCAGCAAAGCCCTGTTCTCAGTCCAAAACAAGGCAGGTATGGCAGGGTGATGTGGCATGGGGGGACTACAGAGACACCTCGTCAGCTTTCAGAGAAAGTTAGAGGGTGTTGCAGGCGACTTGAGAGGGATATTGTCAGTCATTTTCCTTCAGTTAAACAGACTCCTCCAGCTGGGTGGATGTCACACGCTCAGGTTTTGACGTGAATCCCCTACAGTCTTGTCATTTTGTATTCATCCCCTGCCTCCTACCACGAGCTCAATTACAGGGAAGAAATGGAACCTCAAATAAGAGCTGCTGGGATGTCTGACAGCCATCGCAATTGCAGTTTTATTTTACTGTGCACCTCCACCCTGAGTTCCAGGACTCTGTCCTGCTCTTTCTTTCTGTTGGCTCCTCAGCAGCTCGAGAGAACAATCTCTTTCCCTGAACATCTCCTGAGGGCCTTTTCCTGGGCCTCTGGGTTTCTGGATTGACCAGGACATTTCTGTTTAGGATAGGGAGTTAATATATCCCCCACCCATCCCTATGACATGACCATGATGAGGGATAAAAGAGACATTTACTAGGAGTCCGTTTTTTCTACAGATTGCTTGATAGGGTGTGGCTGTAACCCTGTATCCACAGTGCAGGACACAGTTTATCTTACCTTCACTTTACTACAGAGGAAACAGCAGCTTAGGGAGGTTAAAATTACTTGCCTGAGGAAGAGTTAGAGCTAGGATTTGAACCCCAGTCTTCACTGAGTATGAATACACTTGTTTCTGCTGTGGGAGCCTAGCTGTGCTTGGCTTTCATCTGTCTGATGTGCCAGCTGCTGGTATAGGGTTGGGCTTCCCTTTTGATTGTTCTGTAGACAAGGTTGTTTATGTCGCTCACTTGGGAAGAGTGCTTCACTGCCTTGGAGGATTTTAGGGGCTACTTCAGCCCCTCACAGCAGTCACGCTTTCTAGGCCCCCTTTCTATCTGGAAACCCATGCCCTTTCCTAACTTACATGTTGAGTTCCAGGGTCCTGTGCAGTGTGTTTCCATCATGAGGGGTGGGTTTAGTTTTTATTGTTATTAATTCCAGTCTGTCTCTCTCTCTAGTTTTAGCTGCTGTTCTGGTGGGAGGTTTGTAGGGGGACAGGAAGGGAACCGGATGTAACAAATGTGCCACTTCTTTCCCTCCGTAGCCACTACAGTCTGTGATGCAGACACTCAGTTCCGGTGCCAGGAGTCGGGGACTTGTATTCCACTGTCCTATAAGTGTGACCTTGAAGATGACTGTGGGGACAATAGTGATGAGAGTCACTGTGGTAAGCGGATTTCCTCGGGAGGGTCCTCATGCTGCTCACAGGCTGTGCAGGTGATGCAGGGGGTTGGTAGAGAATTTCCCATGAACTGTTGGGATTTAGCGTCTGCCAGTGGTGTGCCCACCTCTGCCCTCATGACAGCACAGTCAGTTCTCTCCTCTGCTCAGGTTTGTTGATCCCCTTTACTTTCTTTCATGATCATTCAGCTTATCTCTGACTAAAAGGGATGTTAGATTCCTGGTTAGGAGATGACATCTGGACTCAGCCTCCATCACTTATTTCTTGATTAGCCTTTGTTTTCTGAAAAATGGGTTTTGCTTTCTCCTTTAGACAAGTTGTGAGATGTGAAAGCAAGGCTGTATTCCTTGTGAGTGAATTCAATGAGTTCTTTGCTTTTTTTTTCATTTTATTTATTGTTATTGTGTGTGTCCATGATATCTATGTGAATGTGTGTGCCATGGTTTATATGAGTGGGGAAGGGCCATGTATGTGTGTGTCTGGGGAGGGGGAACAACCCCATAGAGTCTGTTCTTCTTCCCACCTTTACATGGGTTGTGGGGATTGGACTTGGGTCACCAGGCTTGAATAGTAAACGCTTCACTCACTGCATGTCTTTCTGCCCCCAAGACTCATTGGGTCCTTAATAACTATGGAGACCACCCCCTCCTTTGATCAGCCCTCGGATTTTACCTTTGTGATCTTTAATTTCTATTTTTTTAGACAAGTTCCTTATATAGTCTAGGGTGCCCTAGAACTCCAGACCCTCCTGCCTCAGTCTCCTGAGTGCTGGGAGTAGAGATCCATGCCTCTGTGTCCATCTGCATAGATTAATTGTTCTTTTGTAGACCAATCTAATGCTGTAAAGTCTGTTACAAGTTTGCTGACAGCATTGATCACAATCCATCATGGTCTTTCTCAATGAGATTTTTGTATTTGGAGGAATACTGTGTTGCCATCACAGGGATTAAGAAGACCTGTCATCTATTCTTTGACTAGGATCTATCTTAATGGTCTCCTCAGTGGGATTATTTAATATGACAGGATCATTTTGTGTCAGAATAGAGAACTGAGGCTCATGCCTCATCTTTTGTGATGTCTTTCTTTGGCATGGCACCTATGTGCCAATTCTATGAGTCCTATCTTAGCAGGCATTAGTCCTGAGCTGTTACTGTAGAAGGAGATTCTATGCAATGTATGTGTAGTGCACCAGGCTGGGACCCTACCAGACTGGAAAGGAAGTAAGAACAGAGGCCAGACACCAACCCAGACATGATGATGAGCTACTGAAGCCCTGCTAGCCATGTTAGCCATCCTTTCTGTCCACAAGGTTGGGGCTAGCCACAGTGTGTGTGTGTGTGTGTGTGTGTGTGTGTGCATGGACAAGGCCTGCTTTGTTTGCTAGGAGCAGGTGGTTTGACTCTTGGGTACTAGATGTAGCAAAGCAGGGGCTGTTCACAAGTCACTGTAACAGGAATGGGTTAGTGGGCATATTCAGGGCCACTTTTATATAGTGTACCCTGGCCTGGCTAGAGAAGTCGTGTTTTGTTTTAATTTTTGTTTCATATTATTCTTTCTGTAAATGCATTAGAAATGAACTTGGGATCTACATTTTTTTTTTATTCTTTCATTTCTGCCCCAGAACTCAGAAGGCTGAAGTGTATGGATAGAGTAGAAATGTACTTTCTTTAGAAGAAGTGTAACCCCATGTGGTTCCAAGTCTGTGGTTATCTAGCCCCGTCTCCAGGCAAACTGCTAAGCATTCGATAGCTTCAGCATTCCTGTTTTCCATCCTATGAACCATTCCTGGTTCACTGTCCAATCCTGTCGCATCCCTAGATCCTATTTATTGTAACTCTCTGTTACTGATCCACTTCATAACTCTCAGGCTCTTCCTTCATGAATGCCTCACTCCCACCTTGCTGTTAACTCATCTTTGAGGAAAGCAACTTGGACAGCTGCCCTATGCTTGGCTGTTCTTATTTGCTTTCATCTTTAAAATTAATTCTAATTCTATTAGAGAGAGAGAGAGAGAGAGAGAGAGAGAGAGAGAGAAGGCACCATGGCACACATGTGGAAGTCAGAGGACATCTTCACGGAGTTGATTCTCTTCTCCATTTTTACATGGGTTCAGAGGGTAGAACCAAGGGTGTCAGGCGTCCATGGCAAGTACTTTCATCTGCTAAGTTGAGCTGGTAACCTACCCCACCATTCCTTAAGACAGTTTCTCTTGAAAGTTCTGTATCTCAGTCCTTTTGGGATTCTCTAAAAATAAATAAGTAAATAAAATGAGACTATATGACTTATAAACAATAGAGATTGATTTCTCCTTGCCTTGGAGTCTGGAAATTGCCAGGTCAAGGTACCAGCAGATTTGCTATCTTGTGAGGTCTATCTCATGATGTCTTCTCTGTGTCCCTAGATGGCAGAAGTTATGAAGCGTTCCTTCTCCCTTAGAGAGGTCTCAGATCCCACTCTTAGCCATCTTCTAAAGGGCCAGTCTCATTCTACTGCATCGGTGATGGTTTTCATGTAGGGATTTGGGGTTGGGGGCATGTTCAGGCCTCAATGAAAGTTCACATTTACCCAAGGGCCTGGAAAAGATATTATAGGGAATTCTTGGTGATGCTGTACTCTATCATTGGCCTCATAAACCTTTCCCTCTAAGGATCAAAGCCATGAGCATCCCAGAGGAAAGTCCTGAGCTGTGTCTCCTCCTTCAGAAACCTCAGCAATAAACCCACTTTCCTTGAGGCAATAATCAGCCCACATGACCTCTTCCTCAACATTATATCTCTTAGCTCTTCTCTTTCTTGGAACTTCTGATTCCAACTTTCTTTCTGTTGCTATGGCTGGTGAGGGAATGTTTGTGGAGTAGGCTAAGTGATGTCATGATAAATGGGCAAGGTTATTTTTGAGGGTTTTTTTGTTTTTGTTTTTGTTTTGTTTTTTTCTCTGAATTCCAGGGTGTCAGTATCTTAGCACAAATAGAACCCATTTTCAGCATGCATGGTAGGAATTATTCTAGGTGACCTTACATCCTTGGTTTGAGACCTTACCGTCCAGTATCTGTGGATTACCCATGAAGCTCCTGGTTCAGGTCTCCGTGTCTATGCATGTGTCTATTTCTGACTCCTTAGACGCTTAACCTCAGAGGCAGAATTCTGAGTGTGCCCTCTCCACACCCCTCCTGTGTTTTTTCCTTGCAGAGATGCATCAGTGTCGAAGCGATGAGTTCAACTGCAGCTCTGGGGTGTGCATCCGCTCCTCCTGGGTTTGTGATGGAGACAATGACTGCAGGGACTGGTCTGACGAATCCAACTGTACTGGTCAGTACTTCTTAGACATAGTAAATAAATAGTACTCTTTTGTCTGTGTGCTAGTTAGTGTTGAGGCCTTAAGTTAGCATAGAAATTAGATGCTGAGTATTAGCATTAATAATTGTTTTTAGCTCAGCCCTATTCAGAGCTGGTGTGGGATGAGGGTATGAGCTATGAGCTTCACAGTATCCTAAGGGATTTATATTCTGGATCCATCTTAGTTCTTCAGGACCAGTAAGTGATGATCTAGAAACCATGTATTTTTAAAGATTTATTTTATGTGTGTTAGTATTTGCCTGCATGTATGCATTTGTGCCATGTGCATGCAGTGTCCTCAGAGGAGGTCCAAGAAAGACATTAGATCCTCTAGAACTGGGGTTACAGATGAATGTGAGCCGCCAAGTCCATGGCTGGACTAGCACTAACCTAGTTCATTTACAAGGGAGCATCCAAGAGTTCACTTAAACAGTTAAAATGCAAACAGGCCTTGCATTTCTTTGAGGTCAGAGTTCGTCAGAAATAAAATTGCAGACCTCATTCAAGGAAAATGAATACTAGGCAGTGTAAGGCAGAGGCTATGTTCTGAGTCCTCTCTTGGTTTTACTCATGTCTACATTATTTTTGTAAATGAATGTATAGTGAGTTATTGGGAATTTGGAGTGGCAAATACTTTTGGATAGTTCAAGGAGTGGGCAAGATTGTGAGAAATAAACATGTTATTTTTAATAGCCTTGCTCTCTCCTTATGTTTTTATATGACTATAATTTTTCAAAATCTAAAATTAGGCTAGAAAAATTTTCTGAATTCCTAAATTTCTCTAAAAGGTGGAATTTGTTTTGATCTTATGTACTGCAGAGCAATAGCCCTCTGGATGTATCATTAGGATGCTCTGTAATGTTCCCAGTCTCAGCCCTGAGAAAGCCAAATGGTTTTTGAGTGTGATCTCGGTGTCTGTGCCTCTACCCTGAGAAGGGTACCGGATGCAAATAGGCAGCATTTGTAGCCTATTGAGGAGGAAAACCGGGCTGTCTCCAGAGCTTGTTGTGAGCTCAGAAGCATGTGGATGCTGCCTGCAGTTTGAGTTTAGATAGATAATTAGTTAATGTGTTAGAAGGGTGCGCCGGGGCATTCAGTATGTAAATTACAGTGTGGTTGAACATCTTGTTAGTACTGCCATGTTAGAACAGCCCTGTTCCCAGCAGCTGTACCAGACTTTCAGAATGAATTCTACACATTTCACACTTCAGTACTGTAGGTGGGCATGTTGTAAACTCCAGGTTTTCATCTCTGGTGTCCTGTAGCCAGGGCTCACTGACAGAACTCAGTTTTGCCATTTAACTGTAACCTTATGCCAATGACCCCCCAAATGCTCTTAAGGTTGTATCTCCTTCTTGCCATCTCAGAATAGCTGGAGGGTGAATCTGAGAATTTATGCCCTCATCTGTTCTGGAATTATATAGTTATGTAGTTCTTCAAGGTCCCTGGTCCTCAGCAGTTACCTTCAGCCCTCTGTTAGACATCACCCTGTGCTCCCTCTTCTTTTTTCATTTTTACTCATTTGGACTCTTTCCTGGACTCTTTACTGGGTTACCGTCTTTGGTGCTACCTTCCAGCTCATCATTTCTCTTTTCAGCTAAATCTAATTCTTGTTTTCATGGCTATAGAATTTTTTTTTTGTATCTAGAATATCTATTTCGTTATTTTTCAAAGATGACCTATAATTCTTTCTAGTTCTCTTTATGCTTTTTTTTGAAAAAAATTAATTATTTGTATGTACATTGGTATTTTGCCTGCATGTATGTCTGTGTGATGTATCAGATCCCCTAGAACTGCAGTTATAGACAGGTGCGAACTACCTTGTGGGTGCTGGGAATCAAACTCAGGTCCTCTGGAAGAGCAGCCAGTGCTCCTAACCACTAAGCCATCTCTCCAGCCCCCTCTTTATGCTTTTCTAATATCATTAACTATTCAAATTTAGTTCTAGTCACATGTCTTCCCCTTAATGAAGCACTTCCTGGTAGTTCAGTGTTTGTGAGAAATGAGACAGCAGTCTTCCTCCTTAGACCTCAGTGTTTATCTGTTGAGGCCCACTTAAGTTTGGGTAATGATTTTGATCAGGTGTTTCAACAGATGTTGATGAGTTGGGGGAAACTCAAAGTCAGAAGGCAAGGATGCTTACCCCACTAACATAGTTACAGTGAATCCCATCATGTGAAGTTTCTAAGTCCCCCAAGTCCTGCAGCCCAGATCAATCATCCTCTGCCATCTTGATAACGGAAGTACTATTTTTGAGCACATGTTTCTCAAATACTTACAACCAGAGAACTAGTCAATTACTCAGAAGATTTTATTGTTTTTAAATCCAGTGAAGGAAATAGTTATACATTCCAGGCAATGCCTGGTCACTTGAGTAAAACTATGCAGACTGATGAATCTTGCTGGTCTCAGTATCTGGCTAAAGTCCAGAGATCTCAGATATTCCTCCACAGGCTTATCATTTAGAAACCACCCCCAGAAGTTTAAAATTGTTTTCAATTAAAAACAAAGTGTACAGGGTGAGTAGCAAGTAGATTCTCATGGTAATAGCTTTACTTTGTACCAACGAGCCAGTCTGAAGCTTGTTAGATGTGGTCAGACTTTTGACAGCAAAAAATCAAAAGGAGTCCAGGTAATGGCTATTACTGAACCAAAAAAATCAGGTAACATGTATGATCCATAGATTCCTCTTTTTTAGCATGAGTATATTTTTAAAGATGTTAAATGCATTCTAAGTGCCTGGGCTTGTGAACATCAAAAATTCCCCATAGACTTATGTGCATGCTTCTTCAGTCTTCAAAGAGATGATAAGGTAGATAATAGATCGTATTTGTTTTTAAAATGGCTTGAAGAACCAGGTTCTGGGTATTTCTTGCCATTACAAAAGAATAGTTTTCAATTCAGTAGAAATTCTGGAGGACACTATAAACCAATTTTTCCAGCCTTTCAACAGCATGCCGCCAGGCATCTCAATTGGATAAAAATCTGTAGCTTGTTCTCAACAGCCCACTTTTATTTGTGTCCTCCTGTGGGGACGACATCTGTTCACACAGCTGGGATCAACAAGGAACCGTCTAGGCTACAGTGGTTTCCTGCCCATGTGTTTGCTCTCTACAATTTGACTTTGGAAGATGATCAACTGCTGTCCAAAAGTAGAAAATTCCAGAAATAAATAATTTTAAAATTGTAAATGAGTTTTATGCCATATTGTTATGATTGTTCTATTTTATTATTAGCTATGTTGTGGTTACTATTTTTGTGATTAAACATCATGGGTATGTATACACTAGAACATATGTATGTAGTGTTCTGTAGTATCTGAAGTTTTAGACATCCGTGCAGTGTCTTAGAGCATGTGTCCTGTAAATCAGGAGTTTTGATGTATTTCTTTGTGTCAGTTGTGAACCACACAAGTTCTGGCAGTGAACAGATTAAAATAATTAGACAAAAATAAATAAATAAAATAAAAAACCAGCTTCTCCTTTCCTTCTTTCTTCACAAGAGGATGGAAAAACCTTTTTACACATTTTAACTAATCTTTGAGATTTGGAGATGTGGTTAATGACTTGTTCACAAAAGAGGCTGTCAGCATCTAAGAGCACCTCCAGGGCCTGATGTTGTACATGCTTTTAATCCTAGCTCTCAATCCTAGGAAAGCTGAAGCAAGCCAATCTGTGCAAGTTCAAAGCCAGCCTGGTCTACATAGTGAGTTTCAGGGCAGCCAGGGATACATAGAGAGACCCTAATTCATATTAATACAGATAAATAAATGAATAACCAAAAAACAAATGAAACACTGCAGCTCTTTGTTACAATGGCTTCTTTTTGGGTGTTTGTACTGGGTGCTGAGTGTGGCAGACATTGTGCTTCCCTTTATAGAAGAGTTAGATCATTCCACTTCCAGGCTTACTTTCTACAAGGTTCTAGATGAATTCATTGTATTTTGTGGTCCTGAAGGTTTCCACATTCAAAGCCGAGTAGAGTTACTTAGAATTCCATGAGGTCATGTCACCTCATAACATAGAACTCTTAGGAAGCCAAGATAATGAGATGAAACTGAGGCCTTCACACAGTTGCTGAGGAAGATCTATAACCTCCCTTCCAGAACACACAGCACCTCTTACTTCATGGTATTTTTGAAAGGGGCCTTATTTAGAGCATGAAGCAGCAGCACAGAGTGCTACTGTTACCTCAGTGTCTGTTTCCTCATATCTCCAAGCCAGCTTCTTATTTGTAAGATGTTCTATCAGTGACTGTAAGGGATGCCCAGGCCTCACCACTGACTTTCGTAACCCTGTGTGACCTGCATGTGCCTGTTGAGACATTCTCAAAGGACTTCTTGGTGGTCTTGGCCCTTGTGCAAAGAAGTCATTTTTATAGCAGTGACTTTCTCTAGCACCGCTTCCTCTTTTCTTTTTCCTTGTGGTTGTGGTGGACATGATTCTGTGTATTAATGGCTGGCAGATGGAGGGAGCTAGTGCTCTCTCCTCTTAGTGGCTCCTTGGTTTCCTGCCCCCTACCCTCACCTGTCTTTTTAGCAGCAAAGGGATTATAAGGGAAAACTACTTATACCTCAAGTTCAGCCCTAGGTACCTGCCTCTGGAATTCAGCTGCTGCCAAAGTGGCCACCTTGATGCCTAGTGTGGAACTTTCTTTGGGTAGCTGATGGAGGAGGAGGAACAAGAAGAGTGATTTGTCCTCTTTTCTGTTGACAGCCATTTATCACACCTGTGAAGCTTCCAACTTCCAGTGCCACAATGGCCACTGCATCCCCCAGCGCTGGGCGTGCGATGGTGATGCAGATTGCCAGGATGGTTCTGATGAGGATCCAGTCAGCTGTGGTAAATACAAATTCCCTGGCCTCTGCCTGGCCCTTCCTCAGGGTCTGTCATTCAGGGAAGGGTCTGCTGATGAGCCAGGCAGGGGGAACTATTTGCCCACATTAGGAAACACACACACACACACACACACACACACACACACACACACACACATACCCTGCCACTACAGTAATAAAACAACATATACAGTGTTTTTCTACTTGACTGTCCTAAGTCCTACATAATCTTCTTTCACTTTCCAAAGTTTAAAATTAGCTATTTCCATATACCCTGCATTCCATATACCTGCATTTCTTGTGCTGAGCGTTTTTCTGAGAGATGCCTACTTATTATATTAATTATGATCATCTGTTTATCTAGTTGATCTCTGTTGGGCATTTGAGAGTTCTTTATTTTTATTGTTAAGCCAATACAATCCTCCATGTTCTTCAAAGGCTTGTTTTGCCTTTGGTTATCTCCTGGGACACTTTGCACTCACGGTGGCAGAGTCCCTGTGCTTTACCATGGTTCCCTTCACTGCTAGATTATAGCAAGTGTTCTCTGCCCATTCTATACTGCCTATCTCCTCTCATCTCCCATGATACTAGACTTCATCAACCTAGCTGGTTTTAGGAATTTATGATTGTGCCTATTTTATTTTACTTCTTTTCAAAAAACTATTTTTATTTAGTGGCATTAGCATTTTCCCCAAGTCATGAGGTTCACGGACCTTTTCTGTGTCTGAATGATGCTTTTTGACTAATTTTCTACAATAGTGATTTTTTTTTTGCCAGATTGCAGCACATTTCCTTGCCTTTGTAGAGTGAACTGCAAGGCACTGGACTCCCAAAGGCTCCGCCTACCCCAGTAGATCTGCTTCATCTCTAGCAGTGTTCCACTGCTCAGGAGAGATGCCTGGGGTAAAGTGTGGGGTCTGGGCATCGGGATGACTTAGTTCTGGTTTTCTTTCCATGGCTGTGAAACTCCAGGTTCTCAACAGCTCTAAGCAAACCTACTCCAAAAGGGCTTTGCCTTAGGATTCCTAAAGAATGAGTAATTCCTAAAGAATAAGAATAATTAAGATACTAAGTGTTTTGTAGAACATGAAAAATCCAGGATTTGATAACTAGGATTTTGTGTCCTTTTCTTTCCTATTCACTGAAGCCTTTTCTTTTTCTTATAAAAATATAATGAAATGTTAATATATAGCCAAGAAGTTGAAATAGAAAAAACATAAGTGGGTCTAGAATAAATATTGCCCTCCTGTCTGCATGCTTTCTACCTTGTCCCTGTAGGAAACCATAATCTAATGGTTTTACATATTAGTTAATATTTTTAAATGTTTGAGAATATTTCTCTGCATATATAGCTATGTGCTAATAAGGATGCTCCAATCAGTGATGGGCTATGTTTACAATGGTCCCATAAGATTACATGGGAGTTGTAGGGAGATGTAATGTTCTTGTCAGGTGATGATCCTGTAGCTTTTATAACACCATGGTGGCATATGTCACTTGTTAGTTTATGATGGTGCTGGGTACATGTGCCTGTAGCATTGGCAGCCATATGCACATGCAGCACACACAACTCCATGTTGTATGTGATGCTTTGATAGTGATAACAAACACCTGTGCTGCTTTGGGGGTTTACTATATGATCTTTATCCTTTTTATCATTATTATAGGCCCCCTTCCCCTCACAGAAAAGTCAGCCAGTAGGGCCACACCTCAGCTATTTACCTCATCTCTTGGCTACATCAAGAAAGGTGTGAAGTGAGTGACCTGTAACATGCCATGTAGGTCTGTGTAACTGTGGTCTTAGGATGTTCACACAGCAGCAGGATTGACTACTGACACACTTCTCAGCACACACCCCTGTTGTTATATGCAAAGGCACCATGTGTTATGCTTCTCATATATACACAATATGCCTTGAATATTATTTTGTACTTTGGTTTTTTTCTTTGCCTAGTTATATATTCTGGATGAAAATTTTCATACTAGTCTTCTTCAGAGTCTCTTATGGGCATCCTCTACTCTAGTGTTCAGCCATTTATTGAGCAGTCCCTATATGCAGATGCCTTGTCCCTGGTACAACGTGTTGCAATATAACACTTGTACTTACACTAAGTTTGGCTGTAGTTGTGTTCATATATGGGTTTTGATCTATATAAATGGGACACACATCTGCTATTGATATTGTAGGGTTGAAAATAGATGTCAGTTTGCAACTTTGCTAGCCATTAGCAAGCTACCCTTAAGGTGGTATGGGGTTTACACCCTGCCAACAAGTGTGAATGCCTGTCTAATCTTTTCTCTGTCATTCTTCTGTGACTGTCTTCAATTTCAGAGAAAAAGTGCAATGGATTCCACTGCCCAAATGGCACATGCATCCCATCTAGCAAGCACTGTGACGGCCTAAGAGACTGCCCTGATGGCTCCGACGAACAGCACTGTGGTGAGTGCATTCCCTGCTCTAGTCCTTGCTCCAATCTGTTCATTTCTTAGCACCCGGCCCAGAGTTCTTGGCCTTGAAGATGAGTTAGGCAAGGAGACAAGGCATGGGGAGAGCAATATGTTAATCAGGGTAATTGTGGGATTAGATCACATTGAGGGAAACATTGCCATGTATGCTGTTGGCTGCCCGAGTGTTTCCTCCTGTGCACTTCACTCTTCTACATGACTTGGTTGTTTTAGTGTTTATTATTGAATGTCACTTGAGTATTTTAGGCCGGATAACCCTTTTCTGTCCCATTTTCAATCCTTCAAAAGATTATCTATGGTATACATCTGTGGAGAATGCTGGAAATAGCTGTGGACTTCTAAAAGCCACAGCATCTGGGAGCTACCCCAGACATTTTGAGTTAGTCTAAAGTGTGGCTTTGGTGTTGAGATCTTTCTTTTTCTTACAGTTCCATGCTATTCTAATGTGCAGTCCAGGTCGAGAGCAAATGTGTTAGGGTAGATGCTTTGATCTGGCCTCTAGAGAGGATCCAGTCCATCTCTCAAAAGAGATGTATTAGTATAGGCATGGCTGACTGGCCTGTGGCCAAATTTATCGCATAACTCGTTCTTCCAAATAAAGTCTCATTGAACACACTGAGTATCATTTGGTGATGTGTTGCTCTCATGCTATTGTGGTGAAATTGAGTAGGTAAATAAGCTCTAGTTTAGGCTTCTGTGAAACAAAGCCTAACAACATGGTGTACTTACGGGAACAGAAGCCTCTTAGGTTAGACATGTTTGTACACACACACACATTTGGAGGAGGGCATATTATAAAGAATTGGCTAACGAGTATGGAGGCTATCAAAGGCAGTTATTACTCAAATCCAGGCTTTTTCTTACCATAGAATGATCCCTCCTATTTGCATTCATCTATGATGCCTGTTTTTACAGGGACACCTATCCCATTAAGACGTTTTTTATCCCAGTGACCTTTTGAACCTGAGTGGCTTTTCTAAAGAACCTGTCTCCAAATATAGATAGTGACATTGGTCTCAGGGCTTCAACAGAGGAGCTGAAGGTGCAGTTAGTTCAGCTGTAACACTGGTTTCTTGTAGAAAATGATTGCTAACCTCCATATCAGAGAGTTGGTGTCATATTAATCATGGCTAACGTTTGGGCTAATGTGGTCTTCTTCTGTGTTAGCTGTGTGCCTTGGCAGAGAGAGTATTTGATGCTGCCATCTTTATTTTCTTATTTCATATGTAAAGGCAATAAAATGTCTTATAATGTTATTTCAGAGGTTTAATGGTGCGCTTTATGGCAAGCTCTTTAGCCCAGGGGCTTGCATAAACAGATACTCCATTGACAGTGGCTATAATATCACTAGGAATGGTATGTGTCTGTCCATGTGCCCTTCTTCAGGGCTGTAGCGCACCCCTGCCAGCTGAAGGTCCTCGCTCGATGGTCTCTTTCAGAACCCTTCTGCACACGCTTCATGGACTTTGTGTGTAAGAACCGCCAGCAGTGTCTCTTCCACTCCATGGTGTGTGATGGGATCATCCAGTGCCGAGATGGCTCCGATGAGGATGCTGCTTTCGCCGGATGCTGTGAGTGAATGGGTGGGGAGGTTGGCCACTCTGAGGGGTGCCTAAGACTTGGGTGCAGGTCATGTCTAAGTGCCCCAGCCTGCTCTTTGCTGTTCCTTTTCTCACATAAGCACTGATGTTTTATATCTATCAGTACACAAATGTGATGTGGCTGGTTAGGACCTTGGCTCAGGGGTCACCTTATGGGAGACACTAGCCTGACGTCCATATTGAAGAGCTAATCTCTCGCTAACACAGCTTCACTCCAGTGCCCTCCATGTCACAGATCCCCATATTGTATACTTTATTTTACAGTCAATCTCTCCTGCTGCAAAATGTCCCTGGCCATTATTTTTGTGACACTGTGTCACTGTAACTTATGTATCACTGTGGTGGTTGGGATGTGGTTGGGGAGAGCATTTTACCTCATGGTACACCAGGAGAAGAGTGAAAGGATCCTGAGGACCCAGGGCAACCTTCAAAGACCAAGCCCCACTGACCTACTTTCCCAAGTTAAATCCCTCTTACGAGTTTCCAGAGCCTCCCAAATAGTAGCACTACATAGGGACCAAGTGTTCAAACGGAAGCCTGTTGGGGACATTTCATTTTCAAAGCATAGCAGTAGACCTGTGCATGTCATAGCAAAATGCTGTAGACGGACTGGGTGACTCAGCCAATAGAAACTGTTGTCCATTCCTGATGTGTTGGTGGCACTGTCTAGAGCCTTCTCACAGTGGACACTGTCTTTACCAGGGTCTACGATGATCTTTCTCTTCTAAGTGTCTGTCTAAGCTTCCACCTCTGTTGTATTTATTTATTTAAAGAAATAAGGCCCTACTGTTTTGCCAAGATTGGCATAGAAACCCTGGGTTTAAGTGACAGTCTTTCCCTAGCCTACCGAAGAGAAGAGACTTTCTAAAGACACTGGTAAGACCAGGCTAGAACCCACCTTGATGATCCCATTTTAATGTACATTCTCTCATTGAAAGCATTATCTCCAAAGCGGGTACAGTATTGGGGTGTAGGGGTCCAGCCCTGTTTAAGCTCCATGTGAGTGTGTGAAATGGGTAGTTAACACAGTGTCTGCTCAGACTGAGCCCTGCCTCAGTTTCTCACGGCTGCTTAGCCCTGCAGTTTCTCAGCAGAGGACCTTTGCTTCCAATCAGCCCAGTGCTCTGAACTCTCTAGCATGGAAGTGACCTGGACTTGACGGATGTCTATCACCCCCTAGCTCAAGACCCTGAGTTCCACAAGGAATGTGATGAGTTCGGCTTCCAGTGTCAGAACGGAGTGTGCATCAGCTTGATCTGGAAGTGTGATGGGATGGATGACTGTGGCGATTATTCTGATGAAGCCAACTGTGGTAAGAAGCCAAAGACCAGCCTCCCTCAGCCTGATTTCCCAGTTACAGGGTGGCTTGTAGGGCGGGATGCTGCAAACATCTCACCTGGAACCCTGGCCTTCCTCTTCCTCAAGTCCCCACAGGAGAGATGGAGTGAAGAGGGAAACTTGCATCTAATAGGTGCCAGGGAATGTGTATCCCACTTCTCTCCTTCTCCTGTTGGGAGGACCGCATTGCATATAAGGAGGATAGTGCATAAGGAATCATGGTGTCTTAGTTACTTTGTCTATGGTAACATTCAGGACAAAAGCACCTTCAGGAAGGAAAGTGTATTTGTTACATAGTGTAAGGGTATATGTAGTCCCTCACAGCAAGGGAACCATGACAACAGCAACCTGAGACAGCTGGCGTCATGTACCCAGTCAGGAAGCTGAGAGAAAGGAGAGCTGAGACTGGGTTCGCTTTCTCCTTTGTACTCAATCCATGGCTGCAGCCCTGGCCTATGCTACCTGACTCAGCGTGGGTCTTTCCTGCTCTATTAAATATTTTTGGAAGCACCCTAATATGCATACCCAGAGGTGTGTCTCCATGCTGACTGTCAGTCCCTATGAAGAGTAGCCATAATGATGGTAAATGGTGTGGAGTGTACCCTTACCCTCCCTCTGAACATTAGAGTACACCATCGCCTTTGGGCCGCCATCACACCTGTTATGTCTTTGATAAAGTGTCATGATTAAAACTCAGAGTGACCATTCTCAGACCAGAGGAAGTCAGAAAACTAGGAGTTGGGGCCTAGGGATGCTATTGAGTTTGCAGATGTTATTTGTCCTTCCTTGGATCCATGAGGATGCCTCATCTTCTCTGGGAGAATAGTGCAGATGTCCCTGGACTTGGCTCTTGGGGAGATAAACAGAGGGAAGCACTGTATTCACACTGGTGCAGGGGACTGACTGATAGCGTATTTGTTCTGCAGAAAACCCCACGGAAGCCCCAAACTGCTCTCACTACTTTCAGTTCCGCTGTGAGAATGGCCACTGCATCCCCAACAGGTGGAAATGCGACAGAGAGAATGACTGTGGGGACTGGTCTGATGAGAAGCATTGTGGAGGTGAGAACCCTGAGGATTGGGTCAGCCCCCAGCATGGACACCAGGACGGCTCCACTGGTCTGCAGACTCTCACCATCTCTAGAGTGCCCTGCTCAATCCTTGTGATCTTGGCTTTTTGTGAGGGAGGGATGATGCTGAGTTCTTCCGGGTCATCATCTCCTTTATTTCGTTTTCATTTTTGTATGTTGCCCATGCAGGTCAGAGGTCAACTCCCAGTGTCACTTTTCAGGTGCTTTCCACCTTGGTTTTTGAGACAGAGTCTCTTACTGAGGACCTGGGGCTCACGAGTTAAGCTAAGCTGACTGGCTAACTAATCCAGAGACCCCTGTCTTCTCCCTGGCACTGGCATGAATTTCCATTGCATGCTCTGTGTGATGGGTTCCCACTATCTCCAAGGTTACTCACTCCTGACTCCTAAAGTTTTGTTCCTCGGTTTTGTCTGCAGACCCCCCATCCTATTTCTATGGACTATCTTAGGGATGTCAAAGGACCCTATGCCATGTGCACTTTAATAAGTTTCCAGGTCCTGGTATGGGGCATATGCCTTCTGCTGCCTTTTGCCTTCTCATCTTGGGTCATTGTGATGTTTCAGCTACAGCCATGCCAGGCTTCAGTAAGATTTCTCCAGCCACTTATGCCTGCTTTATCATCTGTTCACCTGCATTCTCCATCAGCAGTCAGGAGTCCGGTCAAGGGTAAACTCCTGCGACCATTATGTTGTTTCAAGTGTTGTAGTGCTATGCAGGAGAGAAAGACTGCCACCTCTTTGGAAACCGCTTACATACCCTTATAAGTGCTAATTAATCTGGCCACTGCAATGGGAACATAGCATAGGTTTGGGACACATTTGTGATCTGAGATCTCCTTGCTTGCTTTTCTTTAGACTCCCGTGTTATCCCCTCCCCCACCACTGGACCCTCCACGTGTCTGCCTAATTACTTCCGCTGTAGCAGCGGGGCCTGCGTGATGGACACCTGGGTATGTGACGGTTACAGAGACTGTGCCGATGGCTCAGATGAGGAAGCCTGTCCCTCTCTAGGTGAGTCCTGGACATGGTTTGCTGTTGTGGAAGGGACTCTGTGGGGCCCTCCATCCCAAGATCACATTGGGAACTCAAGTAATACATCCTAGTTTTTAAACTGACCTATGTGGATCCTGCCAGAAAAGTCCAGCTACTCTGCCTTCTATCCCTGCCTCCCTTTCAGTGAGGCATTACAGCTGGGATAGGAAGGAGGTGTTTTCTGTGAGTACAAACTCAGGGGAGAGGACCCAGTTTTTCTGCTTGCTAATTGGCAAGCATTCCCTCTAAAAGAAGGATGACCACTGCCATCTAGTGGCTGAACACAGAAACAGTCTGTACAGCCACTGTAATACTGGAGGCCAGGGTCCACCTTGAGACTTCTGTCCTGAAGGCAGAACAGTGTGCATCCTTCCCTGAATAGGAGGCAGTCCCAAGCTTGCTTTTAAGGAGAGCGCTGACACTTGCTTGTCATGCTTTGTACAGCCCTTTTCAGCGCCCACTCTTAGTGAGCTCTTCCTCTGTGTGCATCCCAGCACTTCCCTGCTTAGAAGCCACCAGAGGCATCTTACCTGGAAAATCAGAGGGGGCTAGAGGGCTGAGTGGTGGGGGTCTGTGATTGTTAAACAGGTATCCTAACAATTGTCACACTCATTTTAATGGCGGGTTGCTCATTCATTTATTTTTTAATTTTAAATTTTGGTTCTTAAAAATCATTAGTATTTACTCATTGTATAAGATAGTAAATTTTACTACATTTCCATTCATTTATACCATGTGCTTTGCTAACAGCCATCTCCACTACACTCCAACCTGTCACCTTCCCCCTCCCTGTAGTCTTAAAGAAGATGAGTTATTCTTTAAAATCCTTGGTGTGTGTGTGTGTGTGTGTGTGTGTGTGTGTGTGTGTGTGTGTAGGCTCAGGCATGTTCACATATGGGGATGTGGAGGTCAGAAGACAACCACAGCATTGGTCCTTGCCCTGTGCCTCCTTGGAGACAGTGTCTCTTGCTCTCTATTGCTGCGCATGCCAGTCTAGCTGCCCGAAGCTTCTGAGAATTCCCCATCTCCACCTCACCCCAGGAATGAATGCTGGGATTGCTGGTCCTCAAGCCTGGGAGGCATGCACTTTACCCACTGAGCCATCCTTCCAGCCCTGGACCAGTTCTTAGCACTCCATCCTCCCTTCCTCCTCCTCTCTTCCTCCTTTCTTCCCTTTCTCTCCCCATCCCTTTCCTCTTCTCTTCCCCATTTCCTCGCTCTCTTTCCTTTGCCTTTTATCCTTGCCCTGGTCTTCCCCCGTCCTCCTTGCCCAGCCCCTTCCCCGATCCCCTGCTTCTATTCCCTCAGTTATTTTTGGAGAGATGTTCTCAGTATCTATCCCAGGCTAGCCTAGGAGATCTCAGCCTGCAGAAGCTTTGTAGGCTGGATCAAATGCTGAGGGGGCTAAGAGCACAGTAGGAGCATCTGTCGGTGTGTGTGTGTGTGTGTGTGTGTGTGTGTGTGTGTGTGTGTGTGTGTGTGTGTTTGCATTCTTGTGCACATTATATTTTATTTTGTTTTTGTGTTGAGGCTAAAGATGTTTCTTAGATAATTCTTTATTGCTACTTGTGTTCCAGGATGGGAACTAAAATGCTGCTGAGTGATTCTGAGTGCACGGGCCATGTTTTGTGGCTAGCCTATTTTCTGGGCCTTAGTAATTTCATCGTTTATCCCTGAAGATGGTCAGTGTCCATAGAGATAATTCTAGGCTCTCTGCCTAAGCTGTCAGGGTCTCCCATCAGAAAGTTACCTGACTTCTCATTGGCTGACTGTTCTCAGTAGCATCTTCTTGCTCAGTTACAGCTGCTTAAATAGCCCCCTTGTTTTGATTCTTTGCAAACTACAATTATCTAGGCTTCTGCCCCTGCTCATATACAGGGTAGTAGTTTCCTGGGCTGGGGCCAGAAGGGAATAGTAGTAATAAGGCTGCTTGTGAAACTTCTTCTAGTCTTATCCTTGGCCAACCCTTCCCCAGTCTTTACTCTCAGGTGACAGAGACGATTTCTGAGCCTTTGGGTATCTTGTGATGCTGAGCTCTTGCAATAGCTTAGGGTGGGTGGGATGCAGCCCCCTCTGGCTCCCTTAATCTCTTGCCTGTCAGTCTGCTTTCCTTTCTTCTTCTCCATTCCCATGTCTTTAAAAAGAGTCTTTCAAGTGAGTGTGACCTGCCTTCTCTGTAGATAGCTGGCAGGTGTCTGGACCCTCCCCACCTCCACAGTTCCCACAGGCCTGCACTCCTTTAGCACATCCAATAGTTGAGCGATTCTTCTTCCTGGCACACTAACTCCATACCAAAAAGTAATATTTAAAAAAAAAACTTGCTTTTTTTTTTCTAGCAAACACTACTGCTGCCTCCACCTCTACCCAGCGTGGACGGTGTGACCGGTTTGAGTTTGAGTGTCACCAACCCAAGAAATGTATCCCCAACTGGAAGCGCTGTGATGGCCACCAGGATTGCCAGGATGGCCGGGATGAAGCCAACTGTCGTGAGTATCTTCCCAAGGCCACTTTCTAGAGCTCTATGTCCAGTTATTCTGTCTCCATCCCTAGGAAGGTGACTTCTGTGTGTCTCTGTGTAACCATGTTTACAGGATTCTCTATGAGAGTGGACAAGCTTCCTAGTCTACCAATAGTAACACTGGATTTAGTAAGCTGGCTAAATGTTAAATGCTAGGCGCACCCTCAGTAAAAAGATTTCTCAATGAAAGAAAAATATCTTAAATGAGTTTTTTTGCTAAACATGTTTAATTACTAAAAGCACCTGTTGGTAAAGCCATGGCCTTGTCTAAGTATTCAGCAAGCATCGCTGATGCATTTAGAATAGACTATTGGGCAGATCACCTGCAGCGCTGTATTAAGAACCAGGGCTTTGCTCCTGGAATATCTATACTTAGGGAGAAATAATAAGCTATGTAGGGGACCTGCGTGCCATGTGAGGTGACAGACACCTGCATGATGGCTAGGTTCTGAACTGGCAATTGCCCCATTGCCTACTCCCCTGATATACCTAGGGAAGCCCCTTGGAGTAGGTGATGGATGGACACACTGGCTGTCCTCCTGGCAAATGCTCAGGGGCCTGGAGACAAAGCAGGTGGCCTGGATGGGGGGATGGGGATGGTAGAGATCCTAAGGTCTCTTGTTTAATCCTCGGCACCCAGTCAGCACCTTTAGCTGCTGTCCATACACCTTTGACCTGAGAAAGGGGAGGCTAGAATGATGCCACCAACCTGCCGCTCTGATCAGAGACACAGCTCCTGCTTGGGGATTTGCCTTAGGATCTCCTCCATAGGCCATCTACTCACTGGAGACACTGATGTCCTACCCTGTCACATGCATAGTATAGCACCAGGAAGAACATTTTTGTATGCATGCCTCATTTTGCACAGTGAGCATATAGCAGAGTCTCCTCTGCTTCTGCAGTAAGCCTTTAGCTCTAAAGGCTGAAGGAACCTCCACTCCTCATCCATCACCATTATGGATGATGATAACACTCTCCATCTATCTATCTATCTATGTCTATCTGTCTATCTTTCATCTATCTATCTATCTATCTATCTATCTATCTATCTATCATCTATCTGTCTATCATCTATCTATCTATCAACTATCTGTCTGTCTATCTATCATCTATTTATCTGTCTGTCTATCTGTCTATCTATCTATCATCTATCTGTCTATCTATCTATCATCTATCTATCTATCTGTCTATCATCTATCTATCTGTCTGTCTATCATCTATCTATCTATCATCTATCTATCTGTCTGTCTGTCTATTTATCATCTATCTGTCTATCTGTCTATCAATCTGTCTATCTATCATCTATCTATCTATCTGTCTGTCTGTCTGTCTATCATCTACCTGTCTGTCTATTTATCTATCTATCTATCTATCTATCATCTATCTATCTGTCTGCATCTCAAAGGAGGTAGATGGGATTTGTGAAGATCATATTTGTTCTCTGACCTCTGTATTCACACCCATACATGGGCATCTACACACACGTAGAGAGGAAGGTGAGTTTACCTTCTGTAATGAGTTTCAATGTGTCATTCACCAGTCTCAAATTCCACCCTTCTGCTCCTTCAGTATCCAGATCTCCCTGTAATTTTTATATTGTCTCCATTTTAGTAAAGGGGGGATTAAGCTTCAAGGAGGGCACCCCAACCCCTCACCTCACCCACCCCCACCCCACCCCTGGTTAGTAGTGTTGAAACAGTAACTCAAAAAGCGTGGTCTTGCTGCCATGCCCCATTGAATGTTCTCATCAGAGGAGACTACAGCAAGCCCAACCCAGAGAAATTAAGTACAAGTTAGTGTAAAAGCCTACAGTTGAGTTAAAAGAATGAAGAAGTCCCCCCACCCCCCAACATTCTGTTAGCAAGGCATGTTTACCTCACACTCATACTCCCAAACCACAGTGGGAATACCTTATCCACGAGAGAGCCACCACATCAAGTGAATGTTAAAAATAATTAATGGGAAAGAAAAGAAACGGGGCCTCCCACCTGGGTGATGGATTGGAACTCGCTAATTAGCATCCTTTAAATCGCTGTTTTCAACCCGTTTCAAATCTAGCTCACTCACAGGGGCGTTGCTTAGTTAAGGCTCTTAAAATCAAGATGTACTATTACCCATAATTCCCTTTGGTCCATTATTGTGACTGCCTTATCAGACAGAAAATGTGTTTCCAGCACCCCATGTTCTCTGCTACATACACGTCAGACACACGCTTCGTTAATCAGTTTAAATATCAATGACAGTCTTACTTACCAGTTTTAAAAACCTGTGGGTTTTTTTGTTCCCAAAGTGTTAAGACGTGTTTCATCAAGCAGCCTCAGATCCCCAGTTGCCCTATTCCTCGCTTCTATTGTTGCTTTGTGTTATTACCAACTGGAGACTTCTGTGGCAAGAATCACGTGTTTTTCAAGACAATCCCTTACAGAACAGCTTGACACCTTTCTGTATTAAGTGGTATCACTTACCCTCTCACTCAGCACCCCCCACACACACACAACACTTGGGATGTTCCTCTCTGTCTCCTTCACTCCCGAGGGTGACATGTATGTTTGTAGTTCCTCTAAATGGAGGATACCCGTGTAGCTGAGTCCTCTCTAGTCTTGTTACATGCCTCTGTCATAGACAGCAGTACCTGTATCATGGGATGCTCAGTGCATGGATGCGTGGAGTTCATCTTTGGTTTGTGAGATGATGGCAGCAAGGATATTCAAACCTCTTTTTAATACACCTTCATATGCCACATAGTCCTTGTTCTTCCACTTCTCAAGACAAATCAGTTTCTACTAAGATATTATATTAGATATTACATTATATCTAATATAATAGATATCCATAATATCATGTTCCTCTCCCTGGAGAAGTGGGATTCAAGGTGTAAAAATCTTCATAAGGGTTGCAGGAGAGATGGCTTCATGGGAAAAGCACTTGTCATACAAGTGTGGGGACCAGCATTTAGATCCCCTGCATCCACATAAAAAGCTAGGCAGGTGTGGCAGCCTTATCTATAACTTCAGTATCTGGAAGGTAAGGTAGGGATCTGGAAGCAAGTTGGCTAGCTAGGTTCAACTGATCAGTGAACTCTGGGTTTAATTGAGAGATCCTGCCGTAATGAACAGAGTAGAAAATGACCAAAGACACTGGATGCCAACCTAGGGTCTCCATGTACATGCACACATGCAGGCACAAACACACGCAAACATGTATACATACCACACACGCACATACACAAAATTTCTCCATAAATGATTTGGCCATTCCCTTTTTCTTGTGTGCTCATGGATTCCATACCTGGGCATTTTACTGGCCATGGATGGAAGTATTCAAAGCTTCACTTAAACTGAACATGTAGAGACTCTTTGCTTTTATTATTCCCTAAACAAAACAGTGTCACCCATATTTACATAGAGATTATTCCCTGTGGAGGAAATATAAGTCATCTAGAAATAATTTAAAGTATGTAGGTAGAGATGCAGAGGTTATATTAATTTGTCTTCACTGTTTTCTGTCGGGGAGCTTGGTATCTGCAGGGAAACTGGAACGAGGGACAGAAATACTGGAACTAGCTACTCCCCATTCCCTATTAGCTCATTCCCCTCCCCAAAAGTACCCAGCAAATCTGCCCTATCTTAGACACCCTAGCAAAGAGGCCTCAGACCTTCCCAAGAAAAGCCAGAGTGTGAACATAGTTGTGCAATACTCCCAAGCCCTCTGGCTACTTCCTCCTTCCCTGGCTTTCCATGTATGTTTCCCATCTGGAAACATTTCCTGGTACCTTTTCCACCTTCCCTTGGAGTATCTTGACTGCTCCTGAGAACAGCACCCATTTTCTCCTGGTCTCAACACTATGCTGTCAGTCCAAGTGATGCTCGAGGTGGAGAGGATTGAAAGAGTACCCATTCTAAAGCAGAGACTTGACCCTGTCTGTTTCCCAGGAGTCACATGAGGACGGACAATGGTGCAAATCCCACTGCCCCACATTTGGAGCAAGCCCGAGCAGTCTGATTTTTCAGAGTATTGTCAGACAACTGTGAGGAAACAGTATTGTGAATTTTCTATGATTACATTGTTCTGCTAGCTATGCTATTCAGTGGTATTTTTAAGTATTGAAATCCTAGTAATGGATTAAATCAGACAATTTGTTGAAAGTATTTTAGATTAAGGTTAAATTAAAAAAAAAAAAAAAAAAAAAAAACCTGAGTTCTGTATGCCTGAGTGATACTGAGTGGAATATAATGTTTTTGTGCACAAGGTGAGGCCCAAGAGCTGTGAGAGACTGCTATTGAGCCCCACTGGAACTTATGGTCTGAGCTCATAAAAACAAGAAAGAGTACCTCCAGCGTAAGAGCTGAGCAGACAGGAAGGTTACCGTGCTCACTAGTCTTCTCTGGCCACTGTGATGTGCGGCCCCACATGTAATGGCTTGAAGCAATACATATTCTGAGTCAGATGTGACTTGGTTGTCACTAGGACTGAAAGCTAGGTGTGGTAGATCTGGCTCCTCTGGAGACTCCTGAAATAGTCTGATGCTTTGCTTTTCCCAGCATCCAGGGCCTGACCCCCAGAAGTTCATAGCTTCTCCTCTACCTTCAAAGGCAGCAACTCGGCATCTGTCTATCCTTCTGCCTTTGGCTCTCTCTTTCTGACAGCAACAGGAAAGGTCTCTGCTCTGAAGGGTCCATGGAGTGCTAGGGCCCACTTGGTTAACATAAGTTGAACTTTCTTTGTCATGGTCCTTAACTCAATTCTATCTTCTAGGTTTCCTGTTGCTATGTATGGTGACGTAGCAACAGTTTCCATGAGTTAGGATGTGGACATCTTTGTCTTGGAGGTTCACTCAAAGGGGCATGATGTCTCTGATATAACCCTTTCTTAATGCATAATTGAGTAGGTAGGCGTGAGTTTATACAAGGAGGACCCAACCCCAGGCCACCCTCAGACAGGAGATTTGGGTTCCATAGCCACTTCCTTCTCTCTTTATGATCATTTTAAATGACATTGTCACCACTCCCTTTTTGACTCTCCTTAGTATGGAGATCATGAACCTTTGGCTAATAACCTTCTTAGAACTGAGTCACATAACTCTTAGCTTACCTCTTTATTCTCTTGTCAAGATATTTGGAAGACTCATGCAATTAAAAATGTCATGTGAGCATGCATGACTCTTCGCATTATTGCTATTCATCCAATCATTTTTATTACCTAGCCCGGAAAACATAGCTTCTTCCTGGATTGCAAACTAATAAATATTAGTGACAGAATAATCATCAATGCAGGGAAATAGCTATGATATGTCACTGTTGGCCAAGACCAGACCTCTTTGCAGGTACTTGAGTTTATTAGATCCTTACACACATATAGCAGTGGGATTGCTAGCCAGCCTTTCAGATGGGTGTTGAATGTTGGGAGGTGCTTGAGATCACACTGAATAAGGTCTGGGGATGGAGTTCAATTGGTATAGGGCTTGCCTACTTACCTGGTGTCTTAGTTATGATTTCTATTGCTGTGATAAGTACCATAACCAAAGCAGCTTGGGGAGAGAAGGATTTATTTCAGTATATCGTTCTGTACCACAGATTATTCTCAGAGGAAGTCAGGACAGGAACTCAAACAAGAAGGAGCCTGGAAGCAGAACCTGAACAGAGGCCATGGAGGAGTGCTGCTTACTGGCTTGCTCAGCCTGCTTTCTCTTTTTTTTTTTCTTAAAGATTTACTTATTTTTTATTATTATGTATACAGTATGCAGAAGAAGGTACCAGATCTCATTATAGATGGTTGTGAGCCACCATATGGTTGCTGGGAATTGAACTCAGGACCTCAGGGAAAACAGTCAGTGCTCTTAACCTCTGAGCCATCTCTCCAGCCCCTCAGCCTGCTTTCTTACATTGTTCAGGACCATAATCCCAGGGTTGGTACTGCTTATGGAGAGTTGGGCCCTTCTATCGGTCATCAATCAAGAACTGTATACAAGGTATATCATATACACAGGCCAATCTGATCATGACGTTTTCTCCATTGAGGTTCCCTCTTCCAAAATGATTCTACCTTTTGTAAAGTTAGCATACAATTAGCCCCCACACTTTGCATGTATAATGCCCTGGGTTTGTTCCCTAGCATTGCATAAACAAGGGCACATGCCTGTAATCCTAGCACTCAGGGGATGTAGACAGGAGGATAACAAGTTCAAAGTCAAAGTCATCCTCAGGTCTATACCCAATTGGAGATAAGAAATAGTTGAGACTCTGCCTTTAAAAAAAAAAAAAAGCATAAACAAAACTTTGACCGCTAAGCTTCCAATTTTCCAGAAGGGAGAGTCTAGTTGATGTTAAGTACAATGCTACCATGTGGCTCACACCATTCTACTTCCCCTCCAGAGAACTTTGGAGCAGAAATCAATAGTTTAAAGAAGCCAGCCCATTTTTCTTAAATGCGATGAACCTGGGCCCAGCCGCACCATACAGCAGCATATCCTTTCCCTCTGGGTTTAAGGAGGTTCTTTCTGTTTCAGCCACTCACAGCACCTTGACCTGTATGAGCAGGGAGTTCAAGTGTGAGGATGGAGAGGCCTGCATTGTGCTCTCGGAGCGCTGTGATGGCTTCCTGGACTGCTCAGATGAGACCGATGAGAAGGACTGCAACGGTGAGTGGCAGCCCCCTCTCCCGTTATGGGGGAGGGTGGGGGGGCGCTTCTAGCTAGGCCCTTTGGAACTTAGTCTCCACTTTAAAATGTGCTCAACCTGAAAGTGCCAAGTGAGAGGAGGTGTGGTCATCAAAACTGGACCATGCAACCAGCTCTTCCTTAGTGGTACAAGGCCTTGCTGTGTTTTCCCCACGATCTCTACCCTTGCTCATGTGCACGACATTGCCTCTCATAGAGCCTCATGCTACAGGTGGAGTTAGTTCAGTCCTGCTGTCCAGAGCACATGCAACCCTTTGACTTGTAGCATCTGCTGTTGAGAATCAGGTTTAAACTGACCAGGCATGGGGGAGGTAAAATGCATAATTAAATATGGTGGGGAATTTAGGAAGGCTTAGCAATGAGAATGTGGGGGTGGTAGTCACGTTTCCTGGAATATATTTTCATATGATTGTGTCCTCGTAATAATTTAGATCATGGTGGTTCTACCTAAAAGGGGTTCTTTGAAATTCAAGGATTTGTAGATAGAACAGTGATGTCTCTCTGTATCTCTGTAGATGAGTTAACTGTATACAAGGTACAGAATCTTCAGTGGACAGCTGACTTCTCTGGAGATGTGACTTTGACCTGGATTAGACCCAAAAAAATGCCCTCTGCTTCTTGTGTATACAATGTTTACTACAGGTGGGTCCTAATTTATCCACAGTTGTTATCAACATGGGATGCCCTATGATGTAGATGGAGGGCTCCTCTTTAGCTAGCTCATGCATCTCTGTCACCCTACACTGCCTCTCTGTGACAGTGTCTTACTTACTTTGGTCAGGGTGGTTGGAGCGAGCATATGGAAGACTCTGGAAACTCACAGCAATAAAACAAGCACTGTACTAAAAGTCTTGAAGCCAGATACCACCTATCATGTTAAAGTTCAGGTTCACTGCCTCAGCAAGGTGCACAACACCAATGACTTTGTCACCCTGAGGACTCCAGAGGGGTGTAAGTACTGTAGGTGATTTGTGTATGTATATGCATGTATGTATGATCCTGGAGGTTGAGTCCACGTCCCTGCACATACCTGAAGGCGCTCTACCACTGAGCTACACCCTGAGTCCTTTTTATTTTGTTTTGAGATGCTCACTTATCTGCGGCTGTCCTCAGACTTGCTCTGCAGCCCAAGCAGGCTTGGAATTTGCCATCTTCCTGCTTTCCTTCCCAGGTAGCTAAGATGACAGATGTGTACTGTCATGCCAGTTTATAGTGTATTTGATGCGTGTGTGGGTATGCATACCCACATGTGTACACACCTTATAGGCTTAAGTGGAGACTGGAGGCCAACGCTGGATCTGTATGTCATGCTCTCTATCTTAGTTTTTGAGATAGAGCCTCTCACTGAACTTGGAGCTCACTGTTTGGGCTAGGCTGCCTGCCTACCGACACTTGCCACCATGGCTAGCCTTTCTATGTGTACTAGGGATCTGAACTCAGGTCCTCCTGCCTGTGCAGAAAGCGCTTTACCCAGTGAACTATTTCCTAAGGATGTTGTGGACTGAGGACATGCTTTTCCACACTTTACACATGGGAGGAAGAGCATGCCTGGTCCTTACATGTGTGGAAGTGCTGGTCTGAGTTTCTAAAGTTAATCTTCGTTACCATGGTCCAGAATGTTCTTCCCCCTTTAGTTTCAGATGCTTCCTACTTTTTTAAAATGTCTTGTCTAGTTTCTGCTTCTGTTTTCTTTTTCTAGTTGCTTCCTGATACCTAATGTTTAGGGCGTCCTTGTCACTTAAATATATGGCGTGTCAGCATTTGTTGCTAAGCTTTAAAGAACTTACCAAATGACTACGTTTTTTACAACTATAACTCTAAGAGGGTTTCCCACCTGCGCCTTCCTTCAGGGTCAGTGGCTCAGGTCTGCTGCTTCTAGTCTTTTCCCCACTGCCTGAGCATTTTGATATACTGTCACTGGCCTCTTAAGGAGTCTGTATTAAGGTGCTCACATTCATTTGGATGTAGGATTCCTGGGAAGTTGGAGAATTTAGTCTCCTTCCTCAGCAGTCACACCCTCAGTCCTCTGCTTTGTGGTTTGAGAGTTTGAGGTGGCTGGGGCTCTCATGGACATCAGGTTCCAAGAATCAGACCAGGACTCACACAGACAGACAGACAGACAGACAGACAGACACACACACACACACACACACACACACACACACACACACACACACACACACACACACACGTTGACTCAGCCTGCCTAAGCAATTCCATCTTGAAGCCTGGGAGAGTCACAAATTTACATCACAATCTATGGAGACATTCCGGGAAAAGAGGAGAGTGTCTGGTCAAGGTGAAGGCCAAGCTGCCAGCATTTTTAACAGAAAGGCTCCAGTGCCCTTTGTCATCCTTTCTTGTTCTTGCTTTAAGCTCACATAAGAGCTTAGCTGGCTACTGTGCAGATGGATTTTAACCTCTGGATGATTCCTTTATATTTTTAAAATATACTTTTAATTTTTACTTATCATAAAGACTGTACACATGCGTGGGGTACAGTCTGACAATTTACTACACATGTGCAATGTATAATGATTAGATTATGGTTACTAGGATATCTGATCACACCACTTACTTTGTATTTCTTTGTTTAAGGGATGTCCATCCTGCTCTCTGCCATCCACTTTAAGATATTCAATTAATCCTTCTTAACCACCATGGTTCTTTTCTGTTAAACATTAGGCCTCTTTCCATCTATCTGCCTACACCCCTCTCTCTCCATCCGCCTCCCACCCCTCCCACTGTTCTCTGTACTATGAGATCATTTTGCAGCTTCTGCATCTAAGTCAGAACAGTCAGTATGCACTTCTTGGTACTAGACTTATTTCACTCAATAGAATGCCTTTCATGTCATCCACATTTCCGCAAATGGCAGGATATCATTCTTTATGATTGAGTAATATTACACTGTATGTATGTACCACATTTTCTTTTTGTTTGTCCTCTGACGAGTGTCTATGTTGATCTCACATCATGGCTGCTGTGAATATTGCTGTAAAACCTTGGGATGTAGGTATATGAATTTCTTTGGGTATGTGTACCCAGTAGTAGGGATGCTGAGTCATGGCTTAGCACTAATGTCAGAGTTTGAAAAACCTTGATGCTGTGGCAGGTGTTGTTACCCCAGTAGGTTCTCCCATGTCTGTATCTGGGCCAGCTTAGAGTGATTTCTTGTCCTTCAGATGCATTTCCGCATTAAAGGATATCTCATCATTTTGATCTGCACCTCCCTCATGAGTAGTGGTGTTTTTTCATAAGCTTTTTGGCCATTTGTATATCATCTCTGGGAAAAAAATTCTATTTAGATTATTAGTGCATTTAAAAGCAGGTTATTGTTGTTTTGTGGTTGTTTCTTCACCTTGTTGCTTGTTTTTCTCTGTAAGGAAACTTCTAGGTGTGCTATGGCCTCGTCACATAATTTTTAGTCTTATTGTCTATACTTTCGGGGTTATATTTAAAGCCAACCTTTCCCCAGATGAGTGTCTTGAAGCATTTCCTTCAGATATTTTCATTTTTTTTTTTTTTTAATTTGAGTGCTTTCGTAGTTATGGTAGTTTCCATTTTAAGGTTTTGATTCTTATGAGTTGGTCTTTGTACACGGTGACTGAACAGGCTACAGTTTTCTTCTTCTGCAGATGAGTCTCCAGGCTTCTTAGCACCGTTTGTTGGGGAGGCTATCCCTCTCCTTCCTCCATGGTCTACTCTTGTCTCTACTCCAACAGACAGTGGGCTGCAAACATCACACACATTTCTGACTTCCTGTTCCGTCCCAGTGCTTCCTGTCTCTTTGGTTTCTATGCCTGTGTGGTATATATTGAGGCGAGACAGTACTGTCTCTAGCCTTGTATTGTTTTCTCAGAATTACTTTGACTTGTGTGTGTGTGTGTGTGTGTGTGTGTGTTGGGGGGTGTCTTTTATATAAATTTAAAAAAATCTTTATAAAAGGTTATACATGTATACAGTATATCTTATTATACCCGCCCCTCACCCCTCCCACTATCTAACTCCCCCCAAACTGACCATCCATTACACCTTACTTTTATCTTCTTTAAATTAAAAAATAGATTTTTTCATACAATATATTCTGATTTTGGTTTTCTCTCCCTCATCTCCTCTCAGGTTGCCCCCCCCTCCTTCTCCACCCACCCAAATCCCCCATCACAATACAAACAGGCATCTAAAATAACAATAATGATAATAATAAAAGATAAAATAACAAACAGATTAAAATAGGACAAAACAAGCAAACCGAAAAAGAAAGCTAAAGGAAAAACACAAGAAACATAAAGCTGCAGAGACACACAAAACCCCATAAAAGACAAAATTGGAAACCAAAATACATACACAAAGAGCCTGTAAGGTTAAATAAAAAGAAAGCATTATGAGACAAAGAACCTTCAAAAATGGCATGGGGTTCATTTTGTGTTGCCATCTGTAGTGGGCATGGGCCTGGCCTTAAGAGTGATTTGTATACTCTGTTAGCGAAAACTACTTTTTTATTTGTGAGAGATTATCATTTGGTGACGGCTGCTGGGCTAGGATTGGGAGCTTGTGTTCAGTTCTCTTTAGAGTGCTTTTTTTTTCTATTTCTGTGGAGAATGCTATTGCTATTCTGATAGGGATCACACTGACTATGCGATTGCTTTGGGTAACAAGATTCTGTGATACTACTACTTCTTCCTGTCTGTTTTCTGGTGTTCTCTTCAACCTCTCTCCCCTTTGTTTTAAATTTTTTCATTGTAGAAGTCATTTACCTTTTTGATTAAATTATTCCTAGAATATCTGAGAACAGTTTTAAGTGGGTTTCTTTTAAACTGCTGAGTTGCTGGGATGTAGGTTTGTTTTATTTCTCTGTTGATTTTTATGCCATTTAATTTACTAAATTCATATATCAGTCCCAACTGCTTTTTAGTAGAATTTTTTTAAAATGTATATGATCAAATGATTGAATGCAGAGAGAACTTGACTTTTGACTTGACTGTCATCTAGTGCCAGATGCCCCCCGGAACCTCCAGCTGTCACTCAACAATGAAGAGGAAGGTGTGATCATTGGGCATTGGGCTCCTCCCATCCATACCCATGGCCTCATTCGGGAGTACATTGTAAGTACTGTCTAGACACTGGTGTGTGTCAGAGAGCTGGAATTTTCTGAATACTTTATGTCACCAGTAGGTGTCATGGTGTTGTGGATAATGACCCATATTCTTTGTTCCTGTCACTGTGATAAATTATTTCAACAAAGACAACTTAAGGGACGAAGGTTTATTCACAGTTCATAGTCCATAATGACAGAGAATTCAAGGCCATAAGGGCTGACATGGCTAGACTCATTGCGTTCACCATTAGGAAGCAGCAATGAGTGCCTCCATTAATAACAGCATCCATCCCAGGAGGATGGTGTGCTGTCTACACCTTATTTAACTAATCCAGATAACTATGAGCAGGGATACCCACAGCCTCATCTCCCAGATCCCCTCACGTTGGCAGTTAATGCTAGTCATCACAGTGCTCTCAATGCTAGGCATCACAGCGCCCTATCTCTCTCCATGTGTGTCTCTGCAAGGTGTTAGATGGGCCTGACCTCTGGTTACCCTCTACTCATGCTGAGCTTCTCCCTGCAGGTGGAATACAGCAGGAGTGGTTCCAAGATGTGGGCCTCCCAGAGAGCCACTAGCAACTCTACAGAAATAAAGAACTTACTGCTCAATGCCCTCTATACCATCAGAGTGAGTGCCTACATCCCTTCCAGCCACTGGGTAGTCTTAGGATGCAGAGAGGCGGCTCCTGCTTGTCAACTCCATGCTTACATTTAAGAAATGAGTACTAGTGTTCTTCAAAACACCCAGTGCTTTGTCTTAAAGTTTAGCTTCTCCCTCAGATAATCAATAACTTGTAGTGATGCAGCTCTCCCTGCTTTTAACCACATACTCTATTGCTTCTGGCATCTGTCTTTTCATGCACGCTTCTTTGCTGCTTATCACTTCCTCCAGGATGCTGCAGTGCTAAGTAGCATTTATAAACTGATTTCATGAGGTTCTTATAAAATGCAATATTAATATATTTAACAGAAAGGATAGGTTTTGTGCAAAGGGTGTTTTTTAAAGCCATTAAGACACATCTCCTGGAGACTCCCTTGCACTGATGGTTTCTCTAGGACTCTTCTATGTGTGTATATATGCATCTCTGTATATAGATATAGAGCTTAGGGATCACACACACATATGCACACACAATCTGTTCTTTAAAATCTGGGAATCAATAGGATCAATAGAAATTTTATATTCTTAGGACTATTATAACTTCTTTTGCCTCTCTCTTGATCCTCTTATTTCCTGGGTCACTCTGCTTATTTTTTTTTCTGCCCTCATTGCTGAAGCCAGAATTCTTACTGTATGGTATGTTACTTTTATTTTCTACTAACTCACACTTTGATTTGAAAAGGTGGCTGCAGTGACTAGTCGCGGGATAGGAAACTGGAGTGATTCTAAATCCATCACCACCACAAAAGGAAAAGGTAAATGACTACAGTGCTTGTGGATTTAGAGAAGGCAGAAGCCCCTTTGGAAATGACCTTCATTGAGCTGGAAGGGAGAAGTGTAGGTTAGGAAGTGTCTCCAAGCCTCCTCTTCCCCAGCACAGGTACCCTTTGGCGGTACAAAGATGTGAAGTCTTTTTGGGCAAACACTGAGCATATTCTTCCTCCAAGCATTGGTTTCCAAAGGTTATTATGCTGGTCCCTTTGTGAGCTTGAGAACTTCAACTTCTGAAGTAGAAGGCGTCTCTTTTCACTAAAGCTGGACATGGTTTGCACACTCAGTTGTGGTGTGTTAAGGCACCTCACTGATGTCTGTGCACCTCTCCGTTGGTTATTCTGACAAGCATATCTGGGTTAGGGATAGCATGCAGCACCACTGCTGACCCTTAGTGCTCATAATCCACTGCTCCACATACATGAGCTTATCTAATTGGTCCCTCAGAATCGCTGCAAGGCTGGGGAGAGGAAAGTGGTGTGTTACTTGCCCTAGATCACACATCATTGTCAAAGCAGGGACCAGGACCTCACATACCTGACTCCATCCTGCTGTACACCTCCCCTGAGCTGACATCCCTGTACTGGACTGCTCTGCCTCTCAGGAGGCTGCTCTGAATCCTGTGTGTATCTCTCGGGGCTGAGATATGTGCTGTTTGCTTCACTCCACCCTTGCTATCTAGTGGGAACTAACAGTTCAGATGGAGGGTGAGGACACTGAAGCATCTGCATGAAGGGTCCTGGCCCCCACTGAGCAGTGGATGGAAACCCTTCTCCTGAGTGCTTTCTTCAATCCAGCTCCGGACCTAAATTTTACCCCATGGCCTGGCAGATATTAAAACCTTGATCTCTGTGTTGAGGGATGTGATTGACTGGCTGCTTTCATCTGAGTAGTTCTCAGTGATGAAGACTCACTTCAGTTACTCTAAATTCTGTGGGATTGTGGTGATCAGGGTAGGAGGCATCTAGAGTTAATGCTGCCAGCCAGTCAGTGAGCAGCATCCTGGAAGGTAGTAAAGAGATTGTACTGAATTCACTGTCCTTTAAGACCCTGTTATCTTTTCATTTCTCTTTACAAAAATATACAGACCATTCAAAACCAAAAAGGAGGGATGTTGGAAGGCTACCTTGTTTCCAAATTCAGTAGGCACAAGTCAAATCTGCATGAAAAATGATCCTGAATCGTAGTTTCTGTGATTTTTCCAAGTCTCATCTCCTTTGGTCAGGCTGTGTGCAGAAGGCAGCTCTGCCATGAAGTATCTGTGACCTGGGGTCTTCGTGACTTTGGTAGAAAGACAGAGGCTACAGACAGCAGTGATGCCAAGTTCATTCATGGTGAAGGCAGCAGGTTAATGCTGGCTCCGATGAGAAGGCTACCATGTGTGCAATGCTTCTTGCATGTCACACACTATGCTTTTTTGTTTTATGTGAATCCTATGAGTGAAATATTGTTGTTTTGTAGCTAAATGGAATTGGGCTCTAGAGAGCCATGAGCTCCCCATGGTCCCCATGATTACAGCCCATGCTGACTTTTCCTGAGTACCATGCACTATCTGGCTCTGAGTTGGTTGCCAAAACTTCTCAGCACTTTTCTCCTGGTCCTTGTGGTTTTTAAAGCCTGATTTTATAACATGCTTGATCATCGGATGTGGCCTCTCTAGATTTTAACATCCCTTTTCTCACCGTTAGAAGGGCTGCGTCCTGAGAATTAAATACCCACTTGTCACTTAAATGGTGTCTTCTGATCATATTGGATTCTGAGGCCTATTCAGGTGACACTAAGATCAACACTGTCACCTTTCTTATGGACTGAACTGGTGCTCATCAGGAGGCCATGCTGTCCTTATACCCTCCGCTGCCAGCTTAAGCTTTCATCTGTCGGAACATACTAATTGCTCATTAAGCAAGACTTTACCGAAAAGAGGAAGGAAGGGCGCAGTAGCCGTGTGCTTGGCACCCTTAACTTTCCCAGCTCTAGGTTCCGTGAAGATAGTGACTTGCTCCTGGTTTTACACTTGTTAAGTATCAGAAAACAAGAACTCAAACTCAGGTTATCTCAGCGGCCACCTTCCTTCCAAACCCACACTATACACACTTACAACCTATGGTTTCTTTAACAAGTCCTATCCTTCACAAAGGGCATGAGGAGGTTGGACTTTGCTGTTCCTCAGAAAGACACCGCTCACAGGGATCCTGACTCTTCAGGAGTCCGGCTGAAGCTGGGCTATGCGGGGACACTGGCACAGTGGAACTTTTCTGTTCAACCTAATGGCTAGGTCAGCTGACCGAGCCACAGTGGGCCCGGCTTGGGCCAGGGAAATGGTGGTAGAAGAGATGGCTGGATGAAAGCAACTGCAGTGCCCTTCATTTCCTGGCTGAAAGGTCACTTTGTCTGTTGAGATGAAAGCTGTGAAGTCCTGCCTTCCTCACTTTCTACAGCGTGGTTTCTCTTTGATTCTTTTTTCTTTTCAGTGATCCAAGCACCGCATATCCACATTGACAGCTATGATGAAAATTCTCTGAGCTTTACCTTGACCATGGAAGGTGACATCAAGGTAAGATGGAGTTCTCAGACTGGCAGCTGGGTGGAGGCTTTCCTTTGTGTGGGAACTCATCTGTCTTAGTGCAGGGAGATTAGGAAAAAAATGAAGAACCTGATCTACTGGAGTTGAAATACCAGACCTGGGTTGTTTCCTTTCCCTCACGAAGCACAACTTGAGTCTCCACATGTAATTATTTTGCCTCAGATTGGTTCCTTTCTTCTTTAACCATATAATTAAATGGTTCACAGCTCCAATGCACAGAAAGACTTAGTGTGAACAGAATATGTGTGCCCTGTAATTTTCAGCTTTATTGGATTTCCTGGTACTCGGTGCTAATGTAGAAATTTCCATTGTGGTAGAGCAAGCTTTTTGGAAGAATCAGATGCCTTGGAAACCCATCCATCATTTATCTCTTATGTTCGCCCAGTCACTCCTTGTCTGCCCTCACTGGTCCCTCTGAGTACCTGTCTGCATAGCCTGCTCGTCTGTCCCTGTGATCTTTTGAATTGAAATCCACTTCCACAATTTTGTTTTCTATCTGCTGGTCTCTCATCCCATCCCTCTCCATTCATGATGCTGTGGCAGGGTGATCTCCAGGGTCCTTTTGCTATTCATTTAGGTACATTTTCTATGGTGTTCTTAGCTTCAAAAGGGATAGGAGAAGAAGTGCCTTAGTGTGAACCTTTGTTGATCACATTGGTCATGAAGACATCTTTTTCTTGTTGTCCCACATGTAATGAGAACTCTTGGAGAAACTAGTCTTTCCTCATTCTGTGGGCCTTTATATTGACCTCTTAGCCTTGACTAAGAGGTGATCCTGAGCTGAGGTGTTGCCCCTAACGGCCACTTACTTAAATAATTGAATGTATTTAATGACAGTACAAGTAGAACGTGATTAATAAGCAGAAGAAAGACCTGTGCATTGAAAGAGCTGAGGAGGCAGCTAAGGAGGCCAGCTCTGCCTGGAGTCAGTGTGCCCCCTAACTGTGTCATCTGATCATGTCACATGCTTCCTGATTCTTGGCAGGTCAATGGCTATGTGGTGAACCTTTTCTGGTCATTTGATGCCCACAAACAAGAAAAGAAAACCTTGAACTTCCAAGGAAGCTCACTGTCACACAAAGGTAGTGCCTTGGGCCTGCATTGGTCTGTAAGCAGGAAGGAGTGTGGGGGTGCGGGGGGGGGGGGAAGAGAAGGGCTGGGAGACTGGGAACAAGTGGGATCCTCTCCTGAGATGATTGTGCATAGACAGTCTTTGCCCATTGAAGATAATGTCTGCATCCCCCTAACTCCAGGCAGAGGGTCTTTACTTGTTGGCTCCTTGAAACTCCTTCTAAATCTGGTGGCTCTTGATGGAAGCTGGGGCAAGAGAGAAGGGAAACATAAGGAGTCCGTTTAACTCCTGCAGATGGTTTTGCACTGTGGAAGAATCTGTCCAGACTTCTTTGCCTGCGTTCTTTCTAGTTTGACTTTCCCACAGCTAGGAGGTAGGTAGGACAAGGCCTGCTTTGTAGTGGCATTCAGTACATATTTGTCAGCTGCACAGAAGAACAGATAAATGAAAAGGATGGCCCAGTCCTCATTTAGGTCTGTGTAAACTGTGAGCTCCATTAAAATGCTTTTATCTGAAGATGGTCTCACAAGAAGATGTTAATGTATTTTTAAGAGAAAGGCTTCAATACCAAGAGCTGCTTGTGGGTGCTAGGCTTGGGAGCATCCTCTCTTTCAGCCTCTTTGAGAAGGACTGTCAATCATAGTTTTCTTCCCTCCTTGTCAGTCTTAGGAAACAGAAACCACAGATGCGCTGTTGTCACTGATATCATCATCCTTTATTATTATTATTCCCTTTCTTCCATGAAATGCTTACACTGGGGATTAACCCAGGCCCTTGTGCATGCTAGGAAAACTCTCTGCAACAAACTAGATCATAGCCCTCGGTGTTTCATACCCCACATAGCTCAGGTTAGCCTGGCACTCACTTTGTAGCTCAGGCTGACCTCATGTTGACAGTTCTCTTGCCATAAACCAGCTGAGTGCTTGACTTGTAGCTATGAGCTTAACTGGGGTTGCTTTCCTAAACATGAATGATTAGTTATTTACTGGGCCAAGGGCAGCTTACCTGTGCCTACGTCACTCACCCCTAGCCCCATTACCTGCCAGTGTTTACTGTGGCAAAAACAGAAATGGATGTGATTGTTCACAGATGTTAAGACCCTCTCTGATTTCCTGGAGTAATCGGATCGATGAGTATGAGTCTCAGACTCCTGTCACACAAAGTCAAATAAATGCAGGAATGTTTTGCCAATTGTACACCCATACAGTCAGCTTGAGAAGTTACCTAGTCTCTAAGAGTTACATGTGCTCTATTAAATGAATTTGCAAACTATTGAAAAGTAGGGTGTGCAAGCTCTAACAAATTCTTGCTGTCACACCACACACACACACACCTCACATATAAACATCCCTTGCATTCCTTCTTTCTTTTCACAGTTAGCAATCTGACAGCTCACACATCCTATGAGATTTCTGCATGGGCCAAGACAGACTTGGGAGATAGCCCTCTGGCATTTGAGCACGTCTTGACCAGAGGCATCCGTCCACCTGCTCCTAGTCTCAAAGCCAAGGCCATCAACCAGACTGCTGTGGAGTGCATGTGGACTGGCCCCAAGAATGTGGTAAGTGGACATGAATGACCCAAGGCAGTCTGAATGCTCCCTAAGTTTAAGCCCCTGGATAGCCATGGAACTTTTCCCTGTTGCTGCTATTGCTTCCTTTTTCCCCAAACACAAGCCACCTGCCAACACAGGATTACCTTCTGAAGAGACCTGGCATGCCAGCCAGGCAGCCCCGTCACCCCCAACCTCACTCTGCTGGTCCCAGAGACAGCTCCTAATGTTTGTCATTGGGTAGAGCATGCATGAGGAGTGCTGTATCAATGCACTAAGGAACGTATCCTAGGTGGTGAGCTTGATTGAATTCTTTAATATAGTTCTGCCCTTTTGCATGCCTCACAATGTGATGCTGAACAAGAGGCCGTGACAAAGCTGAAGTCTTCCTTAGCACCTTTTTACCTTGAAGGAGAGTGTGCATACCCATGAGGAGACATCATTCTCTATTAATAGGCTCAACTTGGCACAGGCTCACTTGTCCCGCTGAGCAATCCTTCAGAGGAAGATGTAGTCTACAAGACAGAGGGACACCACAGAGAGCTAGAGCCTCTCTTTACATGCCAGTTTATAAAAGTAGCCTTGCCTGTGGCATGCCCTGTCTGCATTCACTGGTCAGTCACACACAGCCAATGAGGCCCAGCGTGAGCGGCCATCACCTGCTCCTGTCCCTTCACTGAGCACTCTGACAGCACTCATGGTTGACTTTGTCACCATCTAAGAGGAGCTCTTCTTGTCTCTTGGCTGCCATGGGTTCTTCCCCGTCACTAACTACCCCATGCTGTGTGCCTCAGGCCCTATCATAATGAGGCAGTCCTACTCCTGAGTACCAAGACCGTGACCTCCCCCTGGGGCCTCATGCCTCCTTCGTTCTGTTCTTGCTATCCCATGTGCATTTGCTTTCCAGCCTTAGATTCCCTCAGTTTCCTCCTTCCCCGCTCCTCCCAGTTAACTGGCCCCGGGGAGGCGACCTTCCCTTTCATTATCCACGCTCCCTCTTCTCCAAGTCTTCTGAGCAGAGGGTTAGGAAGTGGCCCTGTTGCTGGCACATTGACATCTCCAGGCAGTTTCCTCTCTATACCCAGGGTACCTGGAGATGTGCAGTGCTTTTCTTCTGGTCTCCTGTGTATACACTGGGATAGGGTAGTAATTATAATCCCTTTCTCTTCTCTGGTTTGTTTCTTTCCATTTGAACACACTCAGCTGCTTTTCCTTGCTGAGTTCAGTTCCCTAGTTTGAGATCCCTTCAGCTTCCTAAGCGGACCCATAGATCGTGCTTTAAACATACCCTTGCTCAAGTGAAGTTCAAGGCCTCTATTGTAACAACACGCTTCCACCCTGGAGAGGACACAGGCCTTGCCATCTCCAGCCTGGTCTGCATCTTTAAGGTCATCTCCTGAGCGGACAGCCTGCTGGAGCGGCAGTCATTGTCTGACTGCCAGGCTACATGAGGGCAGGAAGATATGCTGTCCTGCTATTAAAAGAGCCTTCTGGACCCTCCCACTGGGCACTTCTGCTTACATCTCATTGGCTGGCAGCTGCTTACGTTTCATTGGCTGACATCTTGTTACTGGCTCTTCCAGCTTCCATGTGGTAAGGAATGCAGACTTCTTCCCACCAGGGTTCCACTTAAGGAAAACTGGGAGGGTTGAAGCTGGCTGTACCTGCCCTCCTGTGTCCATTTCACAGGATGTTGAGATCCTGTGCAATGTTTCACAGTCATTTAACTACTGCCACAGCTTCTGACCCCTCAGTGTGACCACTCAGCTTCCCGGTCACTGATGTTTGATAGTATAACCTCACCCCTTTTGGTAAACTCTCTTTGCTCTGACACTTCAAACAGTGCTCGGAATGGCAGGCAGTGCTCCTCGTGTGTTCTCATGGCTGAATTGGTCCTTTTTCCTTCCCTGTCGGAACAAGTGTGTGGGAACAGTAGCTGCTCATGCTTATCTTTGCAGGTGCACACACAGGGCAGGCCCATTCTGAAGCTCCATCCTCATAATAAAGGTTGAAGGCAGATTTCTCTGGACACTTTCGAGGCACTTCCAAGGTTTTGAGTCAGTAATTTCAAAACATGAGGGCATTGACCCATCAGCTGATGGCCTTTCCTCTTCTCTGCCTTTACCAGGTTTATGGCATTTTCTATGCCACGTCCTTCCTTGACCTCTACCGGAACCCTAGGAGCATAACCACTTCCCTCCACAATAAGACAGTCATTGTCAGCAGGGATGAGCAGTATTTGTTTCTGGTAAGTTTTCTGCACTGGGGAAACAGTAGTTCCTGTATTTAAAGGAGATTTCTTAAGTGTTGGGGCTCCTGAGCTCAACTAGGGCATCTAGATTCAGCTTTGTAAGTTCCCACAGCCAGTTTCCTAAGTGCAGCTCAGTGGGAGAGGGTTGGTCACATGCCAAATGAATCGTAAGTTCAGAGGCATAAAATATCCTAGTCAGAGTCCATTTCAGCAATCTAGCATCTGTATTGTTACACATGTGTGTGCCAAGATGTGGAGGAACATGTGTGGACCACCATACTTTTGTTTCTACTGCTGAGATAAACACCGTGACCAAAAGCAACTTGGAGAAAAAAAGATTGATTTCATCTTACAGGTTAGAGTCTATCACTAAAAGAAGTCAGGGCAGGAACTGGAGGTGGGAGCTGATGTAGAGGTCATGGAGGGATGCTGCTTCCTGGCTTCCCTCTGAGGCTTGCTTAGACTTCTTCTTATAGTGCCTGTGGTGGCACTGCCCATGGACTTTTCCACAGGCTAAATGAAGAAAGCAATTCCGCAATGAAGATTCCCTCTTCCCAGTTGATTGTACTTTGCATCAAGTTGACAAAAAAAGAAAAGAAAAGAAAAGAAAGAGTAGTTAGCACATAGGCTGGTATTACTTGTGAGAATAAAAGATTTGATATAACCTAAATTTTTTGAGAAAAGATCGGTAAAATAAGTTATGGCTTATCCATGGGGTATAATATAGATCTATCCATAAGAAGGCAGTGCTGAATGTACCCATGTGGAAAAATATCTGAACCCATCTTATCAATTTTTAGAATGGGAGGCTTAATTGTGTGAAAAGGGTTTTTAAGCTTAGGCTGCCCATGCACACACACGTATGTGTGGGTTTGTGTTTATATGTCACGTGTCTATGCTTACATATGTCTAGGCATTTCTGGATGGAAGATAAAGCAAAAATGGTCTAGGTCAGGCCGGGAACTATTTTAAATTATTTTGCAGTAATCCAATTTTAGTTGTGGTCATGTGTCACTACCTTACAAAAAGGTAGTGTGGCAGAGGTTGCATGAGCCGTGCGGTACTGTTTTTCCTGTGTGTGCTTGGATCTAGGTCCGGGTGTTGATCCCTTACCAAGGACCATCTTCTGACTACGTTGTAGTGAAGATGATCCCAGACAGCAGGCTTCCACCTCGTCACCTGCACGCAGTCCAAATAGGCAAAACCTCAGCAGTCATCAAGTGGGAATCGCCCTACGACTCCCCTGACCAGGACTTGGTGAGTGGGAAGGTGGGAACCCCTCTCCCACCCCGTGCTTATTCTCAGCATGCTTTGGGTGAGTGAAGAGCAGTGGCAAGGGTCAGGTAGTATGACAGGTGACCTGAGCTTAGCAGGTCTTGTCCCCATTACTGTGCTCAAAGAGAGATCTTCACAGGGACCCCGCCTGAGCTGGACCTCCTCTATTGTTCCCTGCTACCATATTTGTTCTTCCTCAGCAATCTCCATCTCCCCCCCCACCCCCTGCATTAACCAGAGCTCAACGTTTGAAGTCCTGCAGCCCAAATCCAGCCTATGGTAAAGTAATGTTTAATTGGAACCAGGGCCACACCCATCTGTGTACATATGGCCTATGTCTGGTTTTGTGCTGCTATCAATAGAATTATCTGTGGGTGAGATGCTAAGACCCTCAAAGCCCAAAATACCTACCATCTCGACTTTTTCAGAGCTTTCTATCCCTTGCTAAAAAGTAAAACAGGACATTGATGCTAGAAACACTTACTCGTCTTTGACCCTTCACCCCTACATCTCAGCGTGTGATGTCCTCTTGGCTGCTCAGACACCTCTTGATTCTCAGAGTCTTCCTGGTGGTCACGTTTCCTGTGTGTTCTACGTGTCCCCTTCTCTCCGCACTCCTTAGATAGGAAGCAGCCTGGGAGAGAGCAAGTGGGGCTGTTTGTGCTTTAGGGCTGAGGTTGAACATTTTCATCCATGACTTCCCTCTGCCAGTATCCCCAGACTGTCATGATGGAGAGACGACAGTGTAGCTGCTGACGTCACAGTTGATAAGACTTTTCCTGGAGTATTCTGGTTCCCTCCCCTATTCTTCATTCTCTCTTCCTTCTCCCTTTTCTGAATTCCTGCTCCCTTTTCCCTTTTCTTTCCTTTTTCTTATCTTTCCTTCCCTCCCCTCCCCTTCCCTAATAGAGCTAATACTTGTGCATGCAATTCTAGGAATGTATACTTGTTATAAGATAGACCCTGGATACCCTGAAGACTTTCTGAAGGACATGAGTCAGATTTTGAGGTTCAAGAGTCAGCCCTGTGCCTGAGTTCCATATCTCTTTCTACAGCCAACTGCACATGGAACATCTCTGAAAAAGGATTGTGCTTGTATGGAACATGCACACACATTGTCTCTTGTTGTTACTCCCTGACAAAGTGGTGTGCTGTTACATGGCTATGGTGTTTCGAATAAGGATGGCCCCTATAGTCTCATGTATTTGAATGCTCAGTTATCAGGAAGTAGAACTGTTCAAAAGGATTAGAAGGATTAGGAGGTGTGGTTTTAATGGATTAAGTGTGGCCTTGTTGGAGGAAGAATGTTACTGCAGATGAGCTTTGAGTTACGGAATATTCATTCTAGGCCCAGGTAAGCGCTCTCTCTCTCTCTCTCTCTCTCTCTCTCTCTCTCTCTCTCTCTCTCTCTCTCTCTCTCCTCCCTCCCTCCTTTCCTTTCTCTCTCTCTCTCTGCCTGTGGATCAGGATATAAAGCTCTCAGCTAATGCTCCAGTGCCTCGCATACAGCCATGCTTTCTGCCATGATGATAATGGACTGACCTCTGAAACTGTAAGCAAGGCTCCAATTAAATGCTTTCCTTTATAAGAGTGGCCTTGGTCAGTATGTCTTAACAGCAGTAGAACAGTGACTAAAACAGTGGCACTTATACTATATAAGGTATTGTTAATAATCAGTAGCTGATGTCAAGTAAAAGCTTTGCATCTGACTGCTACTCAGATCCTCCCTCTGCCTTAGTTCTACGCAATTGCAGTGAAAGATCTGATCAGAAAGACGGACAGGAGCTATAAAGTCAAATCTCGCAACAGTACCGTGGAGTACAGCCTTAGCAAGCTGGAACCTGGAGGAAAATACCACATTGTTGTCCAGCTGGGGAACATGAGCAAGGATTCCAGCATAAAAATCACCACAGGTAAGTGGAAAGGAAGAAAGGCCTTGTCGGACACCGAGCAACCTCATTACTGCAGACCTCCAGACAGAGGAAGCCATAGTATCTGTGTAGGATAGCCAAGCACTATTCTTCTCTCTGTGCTACAGCAGACCAAGGCAGGGGTGTGGGGTTTCCTGGGTTTTGATGATGGAGTCATGGCTTGGTAGTCTGAGAAAGATTCTTATTTTCTGTTTTTTTTTTTTTTTTTAAGCCTTTTTTTGTTTGTTTTTATAATGCAGTTGGAGGGCTTGAACTTAGAGTGTCTTGAATGCTAGGCAAGCACTCTACCACTGAGCCACATCCAGTGTCTCTGAGTCTCTTTTCATACTACCTTCCTTTAGTGTATCTTACCATGGCTGGGGAGGGAAGGAGGAATGCTCAGGAGAGTTGGGAAACTCTGCAGGATTTCCCAGGGAGGCCAAGCATTGCAATGAGGACCTGGACCATGTCCCAGTGGCCCTCTTATGATAGAATGGAGAGAGACCAATAAGAAGGCTGTGGGTTAGAAGGATGGTTAGGCTCCTATCCTGAACTCAGCTACCAGGACAAGAGCAAACAGTATCAATGGCTGCAGTGGTGGCATCCAGGCCTAGCTAGGCTGGTGATGCGTGCTGTGGACCTGGGCCACTCTCTATGCCCTTTGGGGAGCTGTGTTCACACAGAACTTGCCCTTTCTCCTTGTTCCTGGCTGACTCTGCCTTGTCAAGGTTTCATAAAGGACTAATAACAACAACCATTAGTGCTGTACTGGGCAGTATTTGTGTTTCATTTTTCATTATCCCATCATGACTGAAGTCCTTGGACGCTAGGCATCCTTTTCAGCATCTTTTTCTAGATAAGGAGCCAAAGGTTCAGATATATGTCTACTAACAGCAAGTGGCTTTATCTCTCATTTTCAGTTTCCTTATCAGCACCTGATGCCTTAAAGATCATAACAGAAAATGATCATGTTCTTCTCTTTTGGAAAAGCCTAGCTTTGAAGGAAAAGCAGTTCAGTGAAACCAGGGTAAGTTCCTCGGTGCATCCTCAGTGACTTTGGGACTCTAGTTAAAACACCAATTTTAGATGTGAGTTCATTAACAGCAGGCTGGCAAACAGGGCGAAGACAAAACGAAGGAAAGCATCGGACATGAGAGTGAACTTGAGAATGAAAGGACCATTTGCTGATTAGTGAAATGTATATGCTGCACATTAAGCACAAGAGTCTCTGCATTCAGCGCTCACAGCCACACACTTGTCCTTGGAAGAAAGAAATAGATGGGAGACTCATGGTCCTTCCTGCAGCTGGGCTGTGCTCAGCATTGGAACCAAGCGCCCCGCCCTTCCCCAGTCCTTTGACAGCTAGGCTGTGATTCCAGTGGCAGGAAGCTGAGCCACATTCTCAGTCTAATACCTTGTTATTGTCTCCTCAGAGTAATAGAAGCAAGCAGTACATGAAGATAATTTGTTGACTTGTAAAAAAAAAAAAAAAAACAAACAACTTCTGCTTTGCTATTGGCAGGCCAGGACTCTGACACCATGGGAAGGAAAAAGAGTGAGCGCCAAGAAGTTTACCCAGGAGGGTGGGCTTATTATTCATTGGACCTGGCTTGGTCCCCTCGAAAGCAAAGTAGACCTGTGATGATCCAGCTGTGGTCACCTGGAGGAACAGTGTAGGCAAAGAGCCCCAAAGTTTTCCACAGTGTAATATGAGAGCTGGGCTCAGGTACACTTTGAAAGCTCCCACCTTCTGTGAGAGTCCTTACAGCTCTTACAGCTGTGATATCTACACACTGAATGCTCTTCAGAATATGAAGTCTACCAGGAGTACAGCAATGTTGAAAAGACACTGAGCAGTAAAGCATCCTAGCAGTTCTAGCAGGAAAGGAAAGACCTCTATCAAGTCAATGACAAAGACATCAAGCCTGCAGAGAACATTGGGGAAGTATTGCCAGTGTGGGAAATAGCTAGGAAATGACATTTGAGAATATAAGTTGGTTCTGTAAGGATTTTTTTTATAATACTTATCAAAAATATTGAAATGTTTACATTTCCTGACTTAGTTATTCAAAGATTTTTACTTTGAGAAAGCAATGCATTAAAATTTTATATACTCTGCTGCATGATAGAAAGAAAGAAGAAAGCTAAATGCCTAATGGGAGTTCCACTGGAAGAATGTACAGGTGTTTGATGATTGTGTGCATTATTTCATTTGTATACTTATGTATTTGACAGATGTCATACACTGAATTTACACCAGATAGTAAATCACTACTAACTTACAAAAAAAGTGTGTGGGGGTGGGATGCCAGACAGGTGTTGGGGAGATCAGCTTGACAGCCATTTGCCACTAGGGAAGCCTGTATGGGCAGCAGAAGTCCAGCTTAGGTTGAGAGTGTAAGTCAGTATGCCACTTCTAGTGGAGGCTGCTGGTACAGATATATGTGCCTTCCCTCTCCTCTACCTGGCTTGGCATTAGAGACACATCAGTGGAGTAGGAACAAAGAGGCTGATTGTGTGGTGGGCTCGGATGTGGACAGAGTTTGACCCTGGGATGGAGAGCAGCAGAGAAGCTGAGTCTGATCCTAGCCAGCATCTTGGATCTGGCCTGTTAGTTTCCTAGCACAACAGTCCGGGGCTTCCTAAGGCGTGAGGGAAGAGACTGTTTCATATTGTCCTCCCGTGCCTGGAGCTATCAGCTTCTTGAGTGCTTCTCTGTCAACATCAGGCTATTTGACTCTGGGTTCAGCCTGGAAAAAGCTAGAAAGCTAGGAGCCGGGAAGTGAATGACAGTGGCCTTCCAACTGTTTGTTCTGGGAAAACACATGTTTCCTTTTCTAATTACATGTCCCCTAGTCTTGCCTGCACCTAATGCCACCAGGAGGTGTCACTATCCCTTACTGCAAAGTGTAGATATATAATACATATTTAATAAAACCTGAATACTGGGGAGAGAGCACACAGTCAAATCCTAGGAAGACAGTTGAGGAATTCTTGATCCTTGAGTACAAGGATTCCTGAGTTGTCTGCCTAGGATTTGGCTGTGTGCTGTCTCTGGATATTTCAGGTTTTATTAAATATGTAACAAATATCCACATATTACTAAAGTGCCCAGGTTCTTTGAGGCATTGGAATTGCTGGACACAGCAGCTGCTACCTAGAACTTTGAGTCTGTGAGGTTAAAATGGTTCTCCTGCAGCCATACCTGCACTTCCTGCAATCATACCTGCACTTCCTGCAATCATACCTGCACTTCCTGCAATTATACCTGCACTTCCTGCAACCATACCTGCACTTCCTGCAATCATACCTGCACTTCCTGCAATCATATCTGCACTTCCTGCAACCATACCTGCACTTCCTGCAACCATACCTGCACTTCCTGCAATCATACCTGCACTTCCTGCAATCATATCTGCACTTCCTGCAACCATACCTGCACTTCCTGCAACCATACCTGCACTTCCTGCAATCATACCTGCACTTCCTGCAACCATACCTGCACTTCCTGCAATCATCCCTTGTACTTTCTACAACCCTATCTATACTTCCTGCAACCATACCTTGCAACTACTTCCTTTTCTGCATGTGGTCAGTAGGGAAAAATCCTGTTTTCTGAGTTTAATCAAAAGAACTAGCTAGCAAGAAACAAAGTATGTTAGCATCCATAAAAACCTACAGGAAGGACTCACCTATAACTAGAGACAGTGAGAGAAACCATCAGGCCCCTTAGTCAAACCTCTGAACGGTCCATTGTGTGCTTTGATTGCAGGGCTATGAGATACACATGTTTGACAGTGCTATGAATCTTACTGCTTACCTGGGGAATACTACTGACAATTTCTTTAAAGTGTCTAACCTGAAGATGGGTCATAATTACACTTTCACGGTCCAAGCACGATGTCTCTTTGGCAGCCAGATGTGTGGGGAACCTGCCGTGCTGCTGTACGATGAACTGAGCTCAGGTGAGTGGCTGTCTTCTCTGTGTCCTCTTACGACGAAGGAGAGGGATGCGATGGTTTTTCTGATGATATTCCTAAAACACATTTCAAGTACAAAAAATCATTTAAATACCAATTCAGTCAGGAGTTAATAAATTCTTGACTGGCTATGGTACTAGTACATAAAGTACTGAGATTGCAAGGTACGGCATTGAGTGTAAAGCTCAGGCAAAGGCAAGGAGGAGGATGTATTTAGGGAACTCAGTAGGTCTATTAGTTACTTTTTCCCCCTTGTTACTGTAACATAGCAAGAAGCAAGCTGAGAGTGGAGTGTTTATTTTGACTGGCAGTGTGAAGAGATGGAGTTATGGGGGAGAAGGTATAGCAATGGGAGTGTGGGGCAGCTGCTTGGACAGCCTTAGCAATTCAGAAGCAGAAGAATGTTGGTGTTTAGCCTGTCCTCCTTCATTACATCTGAGCCCCCAGTCCATGGAGATGATGGTGGGGCTTTCCCCTACTTATTCCCTCTGAAAGGCCTTCACAGACACGCCCAGAAATATGCCTCAGTCTTTCACATGATTGAGTAAATCCAGTAAAACTGATGGGTTAGCCATCAGGGCTAGACAAAGATGAATTTTGTTGGTGATTTTCCTGAGACGCCTTGGAGTCTTGAATGTACTAATAGACCTGTAAGGAAAGTTCTTGCAATGGGGGATGTTGACCAGGATTTCAACAAATATTTTACCACTAGAGTTTGCAGGCACCTTTATTTCTAGCCAAGAATCAAGCTGGGATGCTGTTAAGTCCTTCCTGTTGGGGTGGGGGTGGAGCCTCTGTATGATAAGCAATCTCTAGGGCAATGGTTTGGGATCTGTGGTCACAACCCCTTTGCCAAACTTCTATCTCTAGAAATATTTACATTATGATTCATAACTGTAGCAAATTTACAGTTATAAAGTAGCAACAAAAATTATGTTATGGTTGGGGGTCAGCACACCATGATATGGAGCTGTATTAAGGGCCACAGCTCTAGGAAGGTTGAGAGTCACTGGCTCAGAGGATGAAGCCTGTTCCTCTACCTCCCATTAGGGAGTCATGGCATTGCCAAGGCTCTGGGAAAGTCCTATGAAAAGCAAACAGAAAAACTCTTGATAATTCACTTTTTTCCTTAATAAGCCCTGGTTTTAAGCAAAACCAGTTATTAGTCTGTGAAATACACATTGAGAGAAACTGTCTGTTGTGAGGCCCCTCACAGCTCAGCTGCTTTTAGGGAATCTAGCTGATTGAACCCTTAGAAGTCCAGCCAGGGATTATTTCTTCAACTTACTGCCTTTTCATTGAGGTAGGCTGGAAAGGTTTTTGTTTGTTTGTTTGTTCTGTTCAGAAAATGAAAGAAACAGATGGAGACATATATACTGAATTGCTAGCTTATGCCTACAAGAAGTGGCTGTTCTTTGGTTTATTTTTATGGCTACTATGCTTGAATCCCTGGGTAGCTAGGATGTTTTTCCTGCTAAAGGGGAGCTGACTTATGCCATCTCCCTCTATACCATGGAGAAACTCCAAGGTCTATAAAAACTATGCAAAAGGAAGGTCACTCTGACTCTTTTGCTAAGAACTGATTCTATAGCTCAATTTTCCTGCCCCCAAGTTCAGACTAGCCCCAAGATTTGGAATGTAAAAATATTACTCACCCTCAAGACAATGTCCTTCATTCCAATGGATGTGGAGTTGAAGGCGGAGGATTGGCCTTTCTCCAAAGCCCCAGTGAAGACCTATCTATCAGCAATCGGTCTGAAGCCATCATTTGCTTAAGACCATGGGAAGGCAGCATCTTTGTCAGATTATAGACAGCCAAGTGGCTTAGTGATGAGCTTTTTAAAGTGTCAAATGTATATGGAAAGCCTGTTTCTCTTTTTTATGTAAGTGAAAGAGAGGGGGAAAAAAACCCATAAAACTTGGTGAGCTGTTGAGTCGGTGTTTCAGTAAAGGAATCTCACTTGTGGAGCTTCAGGTAATTGCAGTGTGGAGTGACTTTGGTGCCAAGTAGGGGGAAATAATTGCAATCTCGTTAATTAGTGGTCTGATTTCACATCCTCTTATGTAGGCAAGCAAGCGGCCTTAAGTAATAATGCTAATGAAATCAGTGTTGATGTCCCAACAAAGGTCTCCCTTCCAAGAGATTATCTAAATAACCAACAAGGCAGTGATTAGGAGTCTAATGTAATTACTGTATTTGCATGTGCAAGGCCCACAGTCTACAGGCTCATGGTAAGTGCTTGGAAAACATCAGGCTCCACACATGTGCTGGAACATATCACACAAGAAAAAACAAGCTGGTTGTTGGAACCCTTGCAAACTCTGTTGTTTTTTTCCTTTGTATTTTGTTGGGTGGGTGGAGTCTGGAGAAGTTGCCTGGGCCATCTTTTTCTGGCCCTCAGGTAAGGAGGCTCACTGGCAGGGAATGGTGCCTTTGCAGGTGGAGATACAGCAGCGGTCCAGGCTGCCAGGTCTACAGATGTTGCTGCTGTAGTGGTTCCTATCTTGTTCCTGATCTTGCTGAGCCTGGGTGTTGGCTTTGCCATCCTGTACACAAAGCACCGTCGCCTACAAAGCAGCTTTACTGCATTCGCCAACAGCCACTACAGCTCCAGGCTGGGTTCAGCCATCTTCTCCTCTGGAGATGACCTAGGTAAGTAAACAGGAGTCCCAGGGGCAAACCATAAAGGCAGAGATGTGATCAGGAAAGACTCTTTCAGGACAGGCATCACCCCAGTCTTCTCACTGTCTGGGATCTTTGCTTTTCAAAAATGCCACATCCCCTTTAGTTGTGTAGTTCTGGCCCCTAGTAGGGAGAAGAAGTGGAAGAGCATCCTTTGAACAGAGAGTGCTAAGGCCTGGGTTTGAATGTCACCACCCCCCAAATTTCAAAACAATCCTCAAGTGTGTTCACCTGACCCTGGTCTACTCCTTCCTCTGAAGGACTTTGAGATGAAAGAATCACATCTCCAGTCAGCTTCTGTGTGAAGCCCTTCAGTCAGCCACACCTCTTTCCATTTTGAGCAAAGTCTATTTTTACTCTATGTGGGGGTGATGTACAGTAAGGGGAAGGGAGATCTTTTGATCCCTATGAGAAGTCTTCCCATGCTGCAAGCCCTAACCTGAGAGAACTCATCACCAGATGATGTGAGACAGTGAGTGTGGGAAAGGCTTCCCCAAACTCAAGGCACCAGATGTGAGTCTGTGGGTTTACTTTTCCTATAGACTACCTGTCACTACATTTCCCATTAGGAATCAGTGTGTTTTCCTCCCCAGTGATCATATGAGATCACCTGTATTCCTCTGCTTTCTCTATTGCTGTTTTTCCTAATCAGTAAGCACCTAGAGTGCCTTGCATGAATGGGCAGCTCCTTTTGGTTGGCTTATTAGGGTACCATTCAGTAGTCACTAGGTGCCAAATGACAAGAAGTCTCAAAGGGACAGCCATGAAGTCTGGGAAAGTGCCCCCCTCAAAATTCTTAACCCGCCCCCCAATCTCTGCTTCCTCAGAGCAGTTCAGATTTAAAAGACAAAGAAGACAGATAATTCAAGTAGGAGAAACCAACACACCTGTTAGCTGTAGGAGATGAGACTCACTTTACTACAGATTTTACTTCAAAAGACTATTAAAATAAGTTTGGTCACTTTGGGAAGGGAAGAAGGTAGTGACCTGAGCCTGGCAGAATAAAGCTGGGCTAGGGTCCAGGTCTAGTTAAGTGTTGATTCCTGAGCATGGTGGAATGAAGCTGTGGGAGGGTCCAGGAATAGTCAGTGTGGGTTTAACTGGGGACTGATGTAGGGCTGTGGGCATGGCCAGAGTGGTGGTATGTGGGGTCATATAAAGGTCTTCTGGAACTCACCAAGGCCTGGCTGTTTTATCTTCAGGAGAGGACGATGAAGATGCTCCTATGATAACTGGATTCTCAGACGATGTCCCCATGGTGATAGCGTGAAGGAGCTTTTCTCATTAGAAACCAAATGGTGTAAATATTTTATTTGATAAAGATAGTTGATGGTTTATTTTAAAAGATGCACTTTGAGTTGCAATATGTTATTTTTATATGGGCCAAAACCACCACCACAACAAAAAACAAACAAAACAAAAACAAAAAAAAAAAGGAGAAAAATGAATGAATCAACTTTGTAGTATCAACTATGAACTTGAGACCAGGTTGATTTTAGTGACCACATTGCTTTGATTGGACACCTATGTCATCTTACAGAGCTGTGCTTGCCGGGCATGCTTTTTAAGTCTGTGAGATCCTTTTGGTTCATTAAATTGACCATTCTTTTTATTTTTTTAAGACGCAGAAATGTATTTAATAAAAACTTCAAGAGAGAGTGATGGGCGGAATCACATTTCTCCTTGAAAACTGCTCAGATTTTACATTTTGCTTGGATTTAGTTTACATAAGTGTGTGGGTGTCTTGTGGGGGAAGGTCCTGTTACATTGTTGTTTTGTTAATTTATTGGGACTCTGTATAGGACCATATTTTAGTGGTCTACTGAAACCCCAGGTGTTAAGGGCCCCTTGCCCATCAGGGTGGGAGGTGGGGAGCAGGAGCTATCTGTTTTGGTTTGCAGGTGTCAGGGAAGGATCTTTGCCAGGAGAGAGTTCTGGGTCAGTGCTAGATTCCAGTTCAGCTGAACTTCAGCCTCGGAAGCCCTGCAAACCACACCCCCTGTCTTCTAGGAATCTGTGAGCTTTTACTGTGCATGTGTCTGTACAAAGTGTACCTCTGGAAGCTGCCAAGTGTTAACACTGCTTTCTTATACACTGCGATCATTGTCACTTGAAAAACAATTACTGTGGTTGTGGGAGAAAGTTCTAGATCTGTGCCATGATAGATATGCATTGCAAATGTAGAATGCTATGTCTCCATTTTTAATTTGAGTTTTCCCTTTTGTTTTTACTCACCACCAAAGAATTTCAAATGTAAAATTTTATATTGGGTTTAAGCCACTGAATTTTCCTCAGAAGTTCATAGTGATATATGCAGTCATTTTGAATTTGGTCAGTGCCTTCTCTGGATCCCCACCTCCACGTCCCATCCCCCACTTCCCTAACCTGTACCCCCACTCATTCATAGAGAGTGTTGTAGGTATTGCCAGGGATGGAGGTGATTTAATCATCTGACTTCTCCATCAGCAGATTTGATCATTTGCTTTGTCTGTGAAGCACCATGTGTGTCCAAACAGCGTTCCCTCCCTCCCCATGTGTCAGTCATGGCCATTTGAAAGTTCTGTTTTTGTGGCCTCAACCTATCCTTCAGTCTGGCATGAAGGCACCGATGTCCAGTGTGTCCTGATTTGTCCTGTACGAACAACCTCCCTGAGGATTTCTTCCCAGCAGAAAAGCAGCAAGCTCTGCAAATATCCCAAAGTTATGTCTCTGAACATGTGTTTTCTATATGCAAGTTTTTTGAAATCTGCCTCCCCTGCCATGCACTGTGTCCCTCCTCACAAGTGCTTGGTTTCTCTTAACTAAAAGTATCAATCTTTGATGGGATAGAGTCTCAATCTACCTGAGAGCTGTTTAGAAAACAAGAGCCAACTTTTCTAGGATGCATATGTATAGTGAATGAGCATTTTGACCTGTAGATACTTAGTGTGCTGTGTGGCTGTAGCTCCTGGTATCAAATGCTAGGACTAAGGAGTCAGTTGTCTTACGACGTATTTTCCTCCTCTTTTCTCTCACCCTCTTTTTCATTATTTTTCCCCCAGACTGGAATTTCTTCAGCTTTATCTTGTCTTGCTTTGAAGTTTTTCTCAATGTTCCTCCAGCCCTTCCATCCTTGCTTAAATGAAGTCTTTAAGTAGCTGAAAGATTAACAGTCTGGTGGGAGGCAAGCCATTGAATTGAACTGCTAGAAAAGTATATTTTCTCCTTTTCTTTTCCTGCCAAGTTTTTGGTGGCATTTGTAGAAGCTGGTGTAAAAGGCTCTGAGGCATTATTGCCTATTATTCTGCAGGCAAGCCTTTTCACAGAGCATATGTCTCCTGCAGGCAACGGGAGTTGTTGCCAAGCATCAAGGCCAGTCTCCAGGGCCTCCCGTTGCTGAACCATGATACTGTATAGACCCACCACCCCTTTCCTCGGAAGATGCACTGTGCTGTTTGAAAACATGTAGCCATTTAAGGCTAGACTATTTTATATAAATAGCAGAGCTGAGGTCCTGAAGACTAAGCCAGATAGAGCAGCTCTGTGTAAATTGTATATTTTTGTGAAATTATCAAGCACACACTCCTGTTTCCCTCTGCTTAGCTTTGTGGAGGCTTTGATGTATCCAAGTCATCTGCATGAGTCCAGAGGGTTGAGTGACAATAGGAAATTAAAACCAAGTTATGTGTAGCCTTGGAAAGTTCCCACCTGACAGGGAATAGACTGTAATGGAATACTAGGTACTTGGTTCCCTGTGGACTGTGTGGGAACTGATTTTTTTCTCTTTTCTATATTGAATAGCCTTTGAGTTTTGTGGGATGTGGGTCTGTGTGGATGTAGTGACAGGGGACAGCTCTTTCAAGGTTTATGGAGAGGGGCCACATCTGAGCAGACAGGCAAGAATATTACTGCTTGATGTCTGACAAGCCAGAGGGCTTGGCCTGCTACTGGGGAACTGGCTGATACTCAGCTTTTGGAGACTGGCTCTTCAGGCATTTCCTTTGATTGTATCACTAGGTATGTTTGCAAGCTGGCAGGGAATAGACACTCCAGATAAGGTTCTCTCCTCTCCAGATAAGGTCAACTTATAGAACAGGCCCTTCAGAAGGCATGAGGTGTCTAGAAGGGAGCTAGGAAGACCAAGGGTAATGTTGAGCCCTTTACAGATAAGCCCCAGGATTCCCAGTGCATCCTGCCTTCACATGACCCCCAGAGGTCAGCACAAATAGTAAGATCTAATCTGGGGCCCAAACCCCATCTCAGAGGTTAGTTCTCTGTTGAAGAGGGCCATGGTGAGTTCCTGAGAATTCTCTTCCTTCAGCAAAGAAGTGAGGAGAGGTCCCCTCGGGAAAATTCAGACATAGAACTAAATTGAATTCCATCCCCATTACCTCTGTAAGAATGGACTCTAGACTCCGCAGATGCTTCCTTGTTGTTGGGATTGTATTTCAACATTCCTATAATGGTTTTCTTACCTGGAGTGTGTGCTGCTTTTCAGGTACAACTTTTGTGTAATAAAAGCCAGAGCATTAAGTTTATATAGACTACTTCCTATGCAAGACTGAGATACAGAATAAAGTCGCAAGAGATATGCACTGTAGGCTAGATAGACATGAAGTGCATTCTCAGATGGAATACCACCACTGAATGTGGCTGAGGGAGGATCCAGTGCATGTGTTTCTGCCCATATTGTTTTGAGCAGCCATACTATGAATTTACTCATCAGAGCCAAGTGATAACCCAAGAATAGTATTAGTTTTATGTGTAATAACTTAAATGGGCTGAGCATGAATGCCGAAGTGGAACATTATTACCCTCAGATATCCCACGTCATTCCTCATTTAAAGGCTCTTGTTAAGACTTATTAGACACCTTAAGCAAAGTCAGAAGTATCTACAGCAAAATAAAGGCCTGTTCTGCTCTTATTTAAAGTGAAACACTGTGTACTTTGTTTCTCTCCCAAGTAAAATTAGGTATTTATAACTTCAATCGCCTTGCTAGGTTTCCAAGTCACTGATTACTGCTGAAAATTTTACTACATTGTTGCGCAACTTTAAGATAATTTTTTTGTCTTGGTGTCAACTTTTTTCACTGAATAAAAATTTAACTGAGTTAAAAAGGAATTAAAAAGAACAACAAAAATCAGCGCCACCACCTATTTGAATATCCACTGTTTGTGTCTTAAGTCATTCTTTTGAGTGCAATAAAGATGGCTAATACAGTCTCCAATCAGCAGCTGATTTGTCTCTTTGAAAAAGGTATTTGTGTCATAGAAGAGAAAACGGTAAGACCTGGGATAATTTTGTTAAAGGAGCGGGTCTTGGATGGCGGATCCTCGAAGATGTCTGTGTGCTGGTTGATGAGTGGGCCATGTGGCAGTTAACACAATTATTCCCCTGAGCTTTGACTCAAGTGCCTCCCTGAACACTATAGCTATGTAGGAGACAGTTGTTTAAGGAGGTGATTTTTTTGAACCTGAGTGAAGAAAGGACAGTGGCAATGTGAGCTGGGTGCCTAAGAACACTTTTTGAACACAGGGAGCCCAGAAGTGTAGTGTTTCTCTCTCAAAGGCCAATGAGTGCAAGCATCATAAATTTACATAAGAATATAGTCCGGGACAGGTTGTTCTCTAAATTTTAGCAAGTTGAGCATGTTGCTTTTGTTTGGACTTTGAGCCAAAGCAAAAGTCTGAAGTAGTTTTGGTTTCATGGATGAAAAAAAAAAAAAAAAAAAAAAAGAATCCAGGGAACTATGTTGGGACTCAACCTGTGAGACTCAATCCCTTTTGCTAGCGACCATTGAAAACCACAGATATTTACATTACAGTTTGGTTTGTTTGTTCATTTGTTTTAGGAGATAGGAGTCAGGGTTTCTTAATGTGTAGCCTTGGTTGTCCTGGAACTCCCTCTGTAGACCAGGCTGGCCTCAAACTCAGAGATCCAGCTGCCTCTGCCTCCCAAGTACTGGTATTAAAGGTGTGTGCAACCACCACACATTATGATCATAAGAGAAGCAAATTTACAATTATGACGTAGCAATGAAAATAATTTTGCAAGACAGAGATGGTGCATGATTTTAAGCCCAGAGTAATTCTGTGCTGACAGTGTCATTCTGGCATTCAGTGTCAGAAGGAGCACACCGTTTCAACACACTGTACTAAGAAATCTCAAGGGAAATCCTGTCACCTGGGTGAATTTACCTGGTCATGGCCTAAACATGGGATTTCAAGCCTACATAACATGCTTCTTCTCTCATGGCCAAGCACACCCTAACCAACCTCATGAGGCTGGCATGCAACATCATACTGTCTAGCTAACGACTGACCATAGAAAACTTGTCATGGAAAGTCACAAGGCCAGTGTATCTTCCCAGTGTGGGGAGAACTATCTGGGAAGCCAGTCATAGACAGGATACAAATAAAAACCAGAGGATGTAGAAAGGATCTCAACTTGATTCATGGTTGCCCAATCATTAGTGAAAGAGTCATTGACACTATACCAAAATTCACCTCACTCCATTTGTACCAATCAGGTTGCAGCTTCTTGTAGCCACTTCTTTTGGGAAGGTCTTGCCAGTGAGGCTGGAAGTTGAAAGTTCATGAGCGACAAGACTGGGATACTATCAGCCCCTGCTACTTTGACTCATCCAGTTTGCTCTTAAGCCAGCTCCTCCCTCCTGTTAACACTGCAGATGGTATTAATGCATCCAGACCCCGTTAGAACTGAAACTTCATTTTATCTCTAGATTGTCTCAGCCTGCTGTGTGGTGATTCCCAAATTTTACCCTGAGGAGACACTCACTGCGTCTCTGAATCTTAGGGCACATCTCTACCTACTCCTTACACATTCTGACTCCATCTGTCAGCTGAGGTCATGTGATACTCGCCTCCCACCTCTCTAGCAAATAAAACCAAGAAGTGCTAAACGAGAACCCCAACAATAATAGAAGAGTAAAGAGCCTTAGAATTAGATGACAAGAACATTACTTTCTTAGAAGGGCATTCCAGTTAGCACAGCCTATTGAGGCAATTTAACACTGGGCAGTCTCACAAACTAAATAGCCCATCTACTTATAATTATAGTTGTGTTAAGATGTAATTTTATATGTGGGGATATTTTGACTGTGTTTATGTTTGTGTACTACATGCATTCAGTGTCTGGTGAAACCAGAAGAACAAATCAGATCCCCTGAAACTGGAGTTCCAGATGGTTGTAAATTGTTATGCACATGCTAGGAATCGAACCTGGGTACTCTGGAAAAGCAGTCAGTGCTCTTAACAGCTGACCCATCTCTCCAGGCGAGCTCTCTTCTTTTGGATTGTTATGTGTTAGCCATCATACTAAACTATTTGTGAAAAAGGTTTTAATTCTGAAAATGTTCCTTTGATTTAGGTATAAATCTTTGCTGGAGAGATATGAATCTTTGGCTGGAGAGATGGCTCAGTGGTCAAGAGCACTGGCTACTCTTCCAGAGGACCAGGGTTTAATTCCCAGTACCCACATGATAACTCACAACTATCTGTAATTACATTTATAGAGGATTCAACACCCTCACAGTATACACATGCAGACAAAATTTAATGCACACAAAATAAAAATAAATTTTTAAAAAGAAGACATTTCTAATTAGCTCCCCCCAAAGCTGTCCATGCAGTAAGGTAACAGTTAAGATGAGCTAACTGAACTCCCTTAAGCTGTGATGCTAACAGCCATCTGTAAGAGTAATGCTGTTGATTTAGGTACTCTAAGACCATAGGTCATATGTTTTTAGAAACATTCCAAACTAGCAAAAAAATTTAAGAGGCATAAATAAGCAAACACACCCAGATTTCTTTGCCAGCTGTTTAGACCGCACACAATCTTTTTTATTGATGGAAGAACAATGAGGCCTTTTTTTAAAAACTGGTATTTTTATACAGATTTTCATGATTAAAAAAACAGAAGATTCTTTGGCTCTGCAGGAACTCAGTAAAATTTTATCAAAATGCTTTGCATTGTGGGAGATTTTCAGTGTCAGTTTAATTCACTAGTGTGGGTGCAGTGGTGCACAGGGCTGCTGCCTGTCCCATTAGAGCAGGGCCAGTGCTAACATGAGACCTTTAGCATCCCAGACAAAGGAGATGACTTTTTCTCATCATTCAGCCCACTGGCTTTGATGCTAGCGCCCCCCCATTCATTTTTTTTTAATAAAGATTATGTGTAGGGTAATATGAGCTGCAACAATTTACAGAAGAACAATGGTGATAGGCTTTTGAAAATGCTAATGTTACCATTGTAATGTCATAACTCCATTGAATGCCAAAATGACAACTGGTAACACTTGGTAATATCTGTATGAAAACAATGACATTTCATATTTAAAACTTGGCATCAGCAAACTTTGAGGAGGTGGGGGAAAGACTCAGATTTAAATGTAAATCAGACTTTTCTGAAATTTGCCTTTTGATTGTACTCGGTCCTTAAAGCCTTCAGGACTGATCAAGGGAAGAGGATTCACAATTTTGTTTGTGAGCCTAGCCTTTAACAGCTGAGCCATCTCTCCAGCCCAAGAATTCACAATTAACACTTACTTTTCAACCATTTTTCTGGTTGAGACAGAGCCTATTAATAGTCCATGGATGAATCAGTTCTGGTTGCAGCTGAGCTGCCTAGGTGTGTGTGAACATGTGTTGTTTTTCATGAACAGCAAGTAAACACAACACCGTGTTGTTGGCTTCAGCAGTATACTGAAGGCCTAAACTACTTGACTGTTTCTAAGAACTAGCACAATGGAGGAAACTGGGTTCATGGACGTTCATGGATAGTTGACAAGGTATGTTTAAGAACGAAAAGAATACCCCTTTAACGTGAGCAGGAAATCTTAATGGATGGTGATGCTGCTATAGTGAGAAACAGCATTCAGTGGGTAATTACTGTGGGCCTGGCATTCCTCTGAGGGCAGCTCATTTAAAGTAATTTAATTCACACACCCTTCTACAGAAGGCATTGATAACACAAGAAGTGGTTAAGACATTTGCCTATGATACCACATCAGGTAAGAAGGAGCAGAATAGAAGGCCAGGAAACCTGCTTCCAAACTCCATTTTATTCCTTACTACAGACCACATGACCCCTTTGGATAACAGATTTGAGTGTATACATCAGGAACTTATTTAACCATCTGGTTTACCTTCTTAAATAGTGCTTCTCTGTGAGGAGGGGATTAGACAAGGAGTTGTATCCCTTATAGGAATGGGGGGAGGTGTCGGGGGATAAAAGTACCAAGAAGAAAATGAGATTTTCTAGTAATCCCAGAGAAGACCATTGGTGTGTGCACTTCTGCTACTTGGATCTCTAGCGGTGGCTGCATGCATTTACATCCACATGGGTGAGAGGACCAAATGGAAGCAACTTCTTTTATTTTGGGTTCAACAGAAAGTCAAGTTGAACTGAGGTCAGATGTCAGAAGCAGAGCCTCAGCATGTCCTCCTGGGTTTCGACAAGTAGTTTCAATACAGACTGATTTGAAGACAAGAGGAACCAGGGAAATGTCAGTAACTAGGAAATCAGCTGCATCCCCTTCTGCCAATATAGTCATGGACCTAGAGCTGTCATCCATGCTGAGCGAGTTCACAGGAGGAATTGTGGTTTTTTTAGTTCCTTCCTTTCTAGTTTTCCAAAATTTCATTTTGTTTCTCAGGAGATAGGAGGGTCATCTATGAACACCTCTCATCAAAGGGAATGGAAAACATTGGCAGACATAAGGGAATATGGGCAATGTAGATACACATGTAGGACAGATCATAAGCATGGTGGTTACAGTCTCTGTTTAGTAAATGGGAACCTGACTCCCCAGCCATGATTGTATCACAGATCTAGAGAAAAGGGAACCACCTAAAAGTTACTAGCAGCTGGCTGGGGACCCTTCTCCATGGGTCTTTGTGATGGGATGAGAGGAGGGGAGTTGGGAGGAGCCAGGTGGGTACTTAGTGATGGCTGGTGAATATGCTCTCCATTTTAACTGCACAGGGATTCTCAGATGGTTTTCCTGAGTATATTACAGTGTGCTTCAGAGCTGCCAGGGCTAGAGAGAATAGTGTAGAATCCACCTGAGTAGATCCTGAATCTCTTATAAGTCTACAGTTTCTAAGATAGAGAGGCATCAAAGGAAAATCCAAGGATCGGGTTATCCACTAAGGAAATCAAAGATGAAGGTCAAGTCTCTAATCAGCAAAATATTAAGCTTTCTGGATGGTGGTGGATCCATTCCCTAGTCATGGATCTCATGGCAACATTCATCTAAAAACTTATGAGCACTCTTCTCTACCCAGTACCCACTCAGCCACTAAGAATACATAGTGAACAAGACTGGCATGATTCTCCGGGACAACTTAAAACAAATCCTCAGGGTTGAAAGGTCATGTGATTTTGTAAAAGAGAAATGAGAATTAAAGATTTTAAAGGTCTTACCCAAGAGCTCAGCTAATGAGCGAATGTATATTCTGAATCCTACAGTCCTGAAGTCAAGACTGTGCAGTGGGTCCTGATTCTGTGGATGAGGGGTTTGGCTCCAGTTGATGCCCTGATTGAGGCACAGGCTTCAGCTCTATCTTGGGGTAGAAAAGTGTGTTACTGGCTGTTTCACCCAAACCTTGATACCCTTTTCCATCAGCAATTTAATTGTATGGGGTTTTTCTCAACAGGAAGGAAGGGTAAGTACAAGAACCCCGGTGCCCCAATAAATCCTATAGCTTATATGTTGTGCTCAGGAATGGAAAGTTGATTTAATAACCTCAGCAAAGTGCATAAAGCTAGACAATCTTCTTGGTTCATAAAATACATAAAGAGTAGCTGACCTTTATTTCCCCAGGATGGCTTAGGGTTTTAGGGATCGAATGTAGGGCCTTGTGCATGGTAATCTAGCACTCTACTACTGGATTATACCCTCAGAGCTCTTCCTAAGGATCTATGAGATGCCCCCCCTTAGTCTTCACTCCTGGAAATCTAGAGCTCCCATGCAACACAACCTCTAAAACACAAATCAACAAATTGCTTTTTGCTTCTTGCTCTGAACCCCACAGTAGGATTGTTTTCCTCGTTGCCTCTTCTTTGACATAGTTCTGGAAGCAGTGGTACAAGCAGCTGTTTCCTGCGTTCATATGGCTTGAGTAGGAGCTGGTAGTCCTCTGGGGTCTTACTGTTCTTTAAAAGGCATTCCACGCTCGATTGAGAAAACTCTTCATACACAGGCTAGAAGCAGTTCTGATAGCCACTGATGAGAGAATGTTAGTTCATTTTCTTCTGTTACTGTGACAAAATAACTGAGATAAGTGACTTAAAATAGAGGTTTGAGTCATAGTTTCAGATGTTTCAGTCCATGATCATTGACCCTCTTACTTTAACTCTATAGCAGCTCTGTGTGTCACGGCTGCAGCGTGAGTAGAGGAGACAGCTGAGCTTAGAAGTCAAGAGAGAAGGTGCTGAGCTCTCAATACCTCCTCAAGGGCCTCCTTCACCAATGAACCAGTTTCCTTTTACCAGGCTCTTCTTCCCATAAGTCTTATCACCTTCCAATAGCACCACAGACTAAGGAGCAACTTTTTAATACATGGGCCCTTGGGAGAACATTCTAGATTTAAACCAACAGGACACTTTTCATTTCAAGAGTGTAATGATCCTGGTGGGAACAAGACAAAGGTGAAGATCCATGAACTTGTCAAAAGTGGGATGCTATTATAGAATGAAACCTGTCATTTATCATCCCTGGATCCTGGGTGAAAAATTAGAAAATGTAGATTCTTCACATAGAATGAGCCGGTTATTAGATTTCCACAGAGCTTATCATAGCCTTTGCACTTTATAAACTTGTCGAACAAGTGAAGAGATGGGTTAACCTAATTTTTCTAAACTTAAAATTTTTTGATATTAGAATGCTTCTCCCTTCCCCTTTCTTACAAATTCATTGTCTCTTTTTCATTAGTTGTTATCTCATGATATGTGTATAACCTCCTCCTCTTAAGAAGTGAACCAGTTAGTGTGAAATTCAGCTTCATATAGCCAAAAACTCATCCTCCACAGCTGTAAAAGCAAAGTCTGTGTGTTTGCTTTTATTGAGAAGTTGTCCTGGGCTAGACCCTAAGCATTTAGGTTTTCCCATCTTCTGCTCCACGATCAGCACTGTTTTATGCCTTTAGCTTTCTAGTCCAAAGCCACATGGAGCTCACGCCACCCTTCAAGTCTGAGGGCCTAATATCAAGGGGGGGAAAGGTGAGGCTCCTTCTCCCACACAGCTTGATCCTGAAGTGACAGGGGTGATGGCAGAGTGAAGAAGAGACAGACTCACAGACACATGTACAGAATAGCTAGGATCAGGTGGGCTGTGTCCACCCTGAAAGGACGCAGCAAATACACAAGCCAGAACCACAGCTTTCATTATGTACAACAAAGCAGGACGGGTGAGCTGGTCTAAGTTGGAGGCCTTAGGACTCCAGCAGTCTAAGGATGTAGCCATCTGGTAGAGGGAAGTCATGCTTGCTAGGTTTTGCATACACCAGTCAATGGTTCAGGGAAAAAAATCTTGCACACACATTGTTGACACTCATGCTTGGACCTGAAGGAGGCTTTGCCATCCCTCTTAGCCTCAACCTGAGGAAATCTTGGCTACTCCTATGAGTCTGAGGCACTAGGTCCTTGACATGGCTGAACCCATGTAAAACACAACACACTTTTTCTCAGGACGTCATCAACTCTTCTTAGAATTTCAGCTGCTCTTTCCAGTCACATAGTGCTTACTGGGATCTCCATAGTGAGTGTAAAAGATAATCTCACAGCTGGGGTAGCTCCATTTTAAAGTATTCTCCCAGACTAACAACTTCTGCCTATGTTTCACTGGCCATCTCTTTGTGCAAACACATTGAATGTAGTTTATTTCCATCCCTGGTTAGGGTACCTATCCCATATCAGTCAGGCAAGTAGTGACTTCTGCTTCCCAGAGTCCTTGATAGACAAAACAAAAAAGAGACAAAGCATGGGGACTCATTCGGCATGCCAACTGGACAGACCCCACTTTGAGAGAGGGGTAATAGAGACTAGGCAAAGGCTGGTGTTTATGGCTATCTGACAACTTGTCAAATATTTTGTATGTTTATCCTTGTCTTTGAAGTGAGATAATGTTGAAATAAATCCAGAAGATGATAGGAATGCCTTATAGAGACAGATCTGCAGGAGTTTTGACCTGGGAAGATGCTTCACAGCTATAGCTTCCAAAGGTTCCCAGCAGCCATCACCATAGTCCACACCCCTTCTCCTGATGAGCTTCACTGTACTCTTCTCCCTTCTGTCCAGCACTGCTCTAATTCAGCAGTCTTCAGTCGTTTCATTTAGAAAGAGTCTCTCTGCAAGGTGAGAGAGGTGGGCAAAGAATGTTGTTGCAGAATCCTAAGTACAATGACATCCAAACAGCTCAAGTAGCCATCGGGGCCACCAGAGAGTGACACACAGGGCAGGAGAGACACCTTAGTAAAGACCTTCCAGGTAAGCATGAGTCCCAGAGCCTATTTTGAAAGCCCTTTATTCCTGCTCTGTGGGGAGGGGTTAGGGACAAAAGGATCCCTAGAGCTCAGTGGCAAACCAGTCTAACCAATCAGAAAGCTCCAGATTCAATGAGCAAAACTGTCTCAAAAGAATAGGGTTTGGAGATACTAAGGAAGACTCCTGACTTGGACCTTTAACCTCCATATGTGTTACATACATGTGCACATCATATACATTTGCACACACTTCATTGTGTACATATACCAGACATACACACACATATACATATATATGCATATAGCGCGCGCGCGCACACACACACACACACACACACACACACACACACACACATATATATATAGCACACATCCACAACATGGAACAAATGAACAAATGAAGTGATTCAGGGCCAGAATAATCCCATTATCCCGGCCTGTAAGATGAAATGGGTGGCTGATATTGTTAATCTAGGTATAAAAGGAAAGAGAAAGACTATGGGCAAAGGGTAGTGAATTCTCTTTAGGACATGTAAAGGGCTGGTGACATAGCATGTGAAAGATGACTTCTTTCACTTAGCATACTTTGACTGGGTACCCTCAAGGTGTTGAAGATGCTTCATTTATCAAACCAAATAAAATTCCTGTCATAAAGAGGTATAGCCTTAAGCTGAGAGAACAAGTTAATAAACATAAAAAATGGCTAAATGTATGTGGAATTCAAAAGTTGCCGGTGGAGTTATGCACCAGAAATTTCTGTCCAGAGTTCCTGGAGAGGGGTAGACACATCCTTAGAGAGATTTTAGAATGATAGAGATCTCAGTGTACTGTTTGTTTGGAGACTCTTCTGAAGTTAAAGGACCTTAGGATGTGCTACTTTGGAGAGGTCAGAGTGGTGAGTGAGAATCAGGAATGCACAGGTCCTCAGGGCTCAGAGAAAAGGGGATCCTACTTGGTTCAGTACCAGAGCAAGTGCAAGAATGTGAGCTATGAGCTCAGTTGTGTTCCTACTGTGCTTCTCCATAGTCACCTTGTAGAGTCACAGGTGGTTGAGGCTCTGAGGAAGAATCCTGTACAGAAACATTGTGATGTTGTGCTCTTAACCCTTTACTCACCATTGTTTCATCCTGGTCAATACAGATGGGTTAGCATCTAACTCACTGGCTATTGTGTGGATGGCAGCAGACCATAAAATAGACTAGTCAATGCATCTCACTTGCTAGAGCTATGGGTAACACTCACAAATGTCTTCCTTCAATCCTCTCTAGCCCTGTGTGAGACATGTGTTATTTCCACAGAGGAAGAAATTATAGATGTCCCTGATTTTCAGGATGCAATATGCATGGAGACTAGTTTGGTATAGGATGTACAGAAAAATGGGAAAAAAGAAATGACTTCAGCTCCCCCCACCCCCCGGCACATACACAAATGTTTAAAAGACAGAGAAGTCAGACAATATGCCCAAAACAGATCACAAGAAGGCCATGCTAGTTTGGGAAGGCTGGAGCACCCTTGGTGGCAGTGGGCAAAGAGATTGAGTATTTAGAAGGCAGATTGTTGCCTTGTGCCTGCTCTCTGGTCCTTAGACACCTGAGGGTTTGTGGTCCTGCTGTTACACACTCATCTGCATAGAGCACTTCATCTCCACACATGTTCTTTCTCTGGAGGTTCATGGACTTGGACCAGCTTCCAGACAGACATTGGCTTCTTGCTTCAGCTAAGCATGCAAAACAAACATAACCCAGTTGCTGCACTCCATCAGGGTGGTTGTAACAGAACACTACAAAATAGGTGGTTTATAAACTGCATTGTTTCTCACGGACTTGAAGTTTGTAAATTCAAGATAGAGGTCTGTTAGTCTACCAAGGGCTTCTCCTTCCTTCTTAGGCTTCCTGCTCTCTCCCTGAATAGAGAAAGGGTAAGGTAGCTCTCTGGCACATCTTTTATGAGTGAACTAATCCTATTCATGAGGTTCTGGCCATGACCCAAAGGCTCCATCTCCCAATACTATCACTTTGTGAGAGCATGAGCTCAACCTATACATGTTGTGGGGGATGCAGACATCAGTCTTGTTCACAGACCATTATGGCACAAAGGAGATTTGACAGCAGTGCCTGATGGAGCAGAGAGTGGAGAGGATACACACTATTCCCCCCATCCTTGCCTCACCTCTGCATCTTCCAGCATCTAGTAGGTCAGTGTGTGTGTGTGTGTGTGTGTGTGTGTGTGTGTATGTCTGTGTGTCTTTGTGTATGTCTGTGTGTATCTGTGTGTCTGTGTATCTGTGTGTGTGTGTATGTCTGTGTGTCTATGTGTATGTCTGTGTCTGTGTGTATCTGTCGGTGTGTCTATGTGTTGTGTGTCTTTGTGTCTGTGTGTCTATGTGTGTGTCTGTCTGTTTGTGTATATTTGTGTATGTGTGTGTTTGTGTCTGTGTGTCTCTGTGTCTATGTGTTGTGTGTCTTTGTGTCTGTGTGTCTATGTGTGTGTCTGTCTGTGTATATTTGTGTATGTGCATGTCTGTGTGTCTATGTGTATATCTGTGTCTGTGTGTTTCTCTGTGTATATGTCTGTGTGTCTATGTGTTGTGTCTGTGTGTCTGTATGTGCCTGTCCATATGTGTATGTCTGTGTATGTGTGTCTGTGTGTGTGGTGATAGGTAGCAAGTGGAGGATTGGCATGGCTGCTAGTTACACATGTGGAAAGGTGAGGGATTCAGAATGAATCAAGACTTTGTGGGAAGAATTCTTCCTCCCCTGTCTTTCTACTATGCTTTCAGGTAACAAAGGTTGTTATGGTGACGAGGGAGCCACAGTTCCTAAAAATCTGTGTCTGGCTGATGTTGTCTACCTTTTCTTTGTTACACCAGAAGAAACTGAGGCATGCTTGTGTGACATGATTTATCAATTTGTAACAGATCTAGAACTCTTTCTGGAAAACTGAAAGTCTGTCGGGCTCAAAGGAACCATCTATTTTTTCCAACTCATCTAAAAAGGCTCAGAAAACCTTGAACTTGCCCCTTTTTTCTTCTTATCTCACATCCGAGGACCCCCACCTTCATTTACTTCTGTGTCTCAAGGTTATAGTACCTAGGAGGCTTTTACAGGTAGAAATGTCAGTGGCAGGAGTGTCAAATAGAGCACCCTGTTAGGTTTCATAGATGCATTGTAGAGATTTGCATGCCCCCCCAGTTTGATAGAAATTTTTTTAAAAATAAGGGAAGTTATCGTTTAAAGGCGTTCAAACCTGCCCCTCTTTTTTCTCATGAAGGATCCTTTTGTCATGCAAATAACATCATCATCCTTCCAGTTGAGAGTCTGTCTTGGCTTGCAGTAAGTGAGACACACCTCCATGGAGCATGCGGATCATACTCTGCAGGATTTTTCACACAGGCTAGGGACAACCCTTCTGTCTTTGTTGTGGGCTTTGGTGCCCTTTGTTTGTGGCAGGTATTATTTTGGCCACTGGAGGGCTCTCCAGATAGCTCGAGAATTCCAGTTCCCAGAGCCCAGCCTACCGTTCACACCCAGATTTTTGAACAAGCAGTATTTCAGCAAAAATCGGATTTAACTGGGGAAACTAGTGGTAGCAGTTGACATTTCTTTTATTTAGAAATTTAAGCATAAAAGAAACCTCTATTTAAAAGAGCAAGCAGCTTTTGGATTATGGTGTATTTGGAGCTGAAAGGGAGGCACTAAACTTGTGTGTGGAAGGCGATCTTGCAGCAATCTGCCCAGCGTAGGAGAGGGGAGCTTCAAACAAAGGTTATCTCTCTGTGTGTGAGGAGAATCACACCAAAATGCATGGAAAAAGTGGGGAACAAATTATTTTTATATGAGGAAAAGAGAGTCTTGGCCAGAACAAAAAAAAAAAAAAATGTTTGAAAGGTCTGATACTCCACATGGAAGGGAGCACTGTCACCCATGTTTATTTTGATCCACGTTGCTCCTCCTCCTCCTCCTCCTCCTCCTACTCCTCCTCCTTGTCCCCCCTCTTCTTCTCTTCCTTCTTCTTGGTCCTGTCTTATTACTAGAACCTATTTCAGAGACTTTTGTTTTTCTGACATTGACAAAAACATTCTAAATCTGAGTTCTGAGATGACAATAGAGTAGAAAAAGTTTCATATCCTGTCCTCTGTGCATCCAAACACAGACCTGTTGCAGAACCAGGTAGAAATAAGAAAAAGGGTCAAGAGACCAGGAAAGAAATATGAGACAGTAAGCATTGGGCTTCCTCTGTAGAAAACAAAGAAAATTCAACAACACTCTTCATACTAGATCAATATTAAGTCAGACTAAAAGGAAGTTTCGTGTTCTAACATTTTATGGCCCCAAACAAGAAATGAACTTGACTATACTGATGGGAAGGGCTCCCCAAGAACTGGCGATGTTACAACAGCAGGCTGAGTGCAGCTGAGGGACAGACCAGCCTGCAGCGACTCAGAAGGTTTGCTTGAGCCTTAGCAGTCTAAAAACTTGGTACCATGGAAACAGATACAGTCAGTGGGGTTATAGCTACTTTGCTGCTTCTTAGAAAATTTGTCCAGCTGTAAAAATGACGTGCCTTTTTCTGAAATCCCTTACATTCAGATAGGTTCCTGATCCATACAAAGAGCAGGTTTTTCTATACTGTTTGGAAGAGGGATAGGAAAGCTGGGTAGCCTCAGTTTCCTTTTTAAACCTGCAAGTTGGTGGACAGTTGGGTTGCACAGACAGACTTACTTTGGTAAATATTGCCTCAGAGCTGAGGGTGTGCTCAGCAAGAGCCCCTGGTGAGCCTGCATCTTCTTGGCCAGTCTATTGTTCTTTTTATTAACCCTTTGTCACCTGTGGGAAGTACTGTTCATACAGTTCTGCAGTAAAATCTTAGCATCTGCATCTGGGAAGAAAGAGAAGCTTGAGAATGGAGTCTGGGCCCCAGATCAATTCTGATTCAGAGAACTGGGATGCGACTGATTGTCCCCTGAGACTGTGCTGCCAGAATTGCAGAGAAGGGCTTCCGTGCAAGGGACAGGATGGAAGCTGACTGAGGGAAGGAATTCCTCACCGAGGTGATGCCTGAGAGTGCAAAGGTGGCATCTGAAAACTCCACCCTGCCTCCGAGGTCCCAGCTGTCATTGTGTGCAACACTGACTTGACACAGAGTACACATTTTTCTGTGACTCATTTTACATATATATAATGATAGTTGTGCTGAGTGAATGAATGCTGGGTACCTGGCAGGTAAGAAATGAACAATGTAGGGAACGCGCGCGCGCGCGCACACACACACACACACACACACAAGCTAAAGTGGCTTGTCATGACTGTCAGTGCGGCTCCTGTTCAGAGCTTGGATCCAGCATCGGCTTCTTGAGGTTGGGCAAATTACACATAAAGGGATGGACAAGCTCTGTCTGACCAGAATAGTATTCACTGAATTCTGGAGCATTCTGGGACCTACTGCACAAAACCACCATACCAGAAAACAGAGCTGGTTGGTGGAAGTGAAGGGCGGGAGCTGGGAAGTGGTTTCTTTGTTCTGGGAGATTTCAGCCTGCAGGAACCGCAAATTTTACTGTCTGCAAACCAAGAACCCCTCCCCTCCCCCCTTACCTCTTTTCTTTCCAACCTGGGTTCATTCGCTGCCTCTGTCTGCCTGTTCCTCTGCCCTAGAGCTGTCTCCAGGGACAGATCTGTTTGTTGAGAACACTTTGAGACAATTCAGAGTTGCAAAGTTCCCGGAGCATAGCCAGGGCTGTCCTCTGTAGAGAGTGGTCTCCCGGGCAGAGACCCCCCCACCTGTTGATCTGTCCCTTCCCCGGGGGTGAACAGCTTGCATTGTGCCGAGGACGCTCGCATTTCCCACGTAGGCACGGCAGATGGCGCTCGTGAGCAAAGCCATCTAGGTCCCTTCCCTGCCCCTCCCCATGGTCGGGGCCTCGCTGGGCTAAAGCAAAAACAGATGTTTTCATCATTTCTGGATCTGGCACGTGACTTGCAGTTCAGCAATGTGCGGACAGAACCCAGAGTTGTGCGTTTCCTTCATCCTCCGTAAAATAAAACATTCTTTCTTAAATGAACCTTCCTCTAAGTGAGCCGGCGACACTTGATCTCTTTTTAGTACAAGGGGTTGTGTGCTTAAGGGAGCTCGGACTAGTCGCGAGTGCCCTGCTGGCCAGGCCTGGGACTATAATTGGGAGGTGGTCTTTTTCCAGAAAAGGCAATGAGCATCCAGGCTGGCTATCTTTATCTTAAGGGCTGGAGATTGGCGCTAGCCTTTTAAAATAGCCCTTGTCTGGCTGGCGAGGAACCTGTCTTTGCGTGGGCGCAGAGGGGTCGGGAAACAAAACAGGAAGGCCGAGGCGGCGCGCCCTGTTCCCTGTGCCCGCGGCAGGTGGCAGCATTGGCCCGAGCTGGCCTCTGTTTCTGGCCAAGCCCAAAGGGGGGCGGCGGCTTTTACTTTCGGTGGCCTCAAAATTATTAGTTCCAGATGAGTTCTTGCGATTGTAATATTTGGTTTAACCCAATCGGCCCGATTGCGTCAGTGCACGCTCATATACAGCCGTCTGAAGTCTAACCAGACATCAGAGGCATGTTTCAGGGGTGTCAACATTCCTCATCTTTTCAAAGAATTAAAACAAAACGCAAACGGAGGCGGATTTGTCCCCCAGAGGAAAGAAGAGTTGAACAGTCATGGGGCTAGGGTGCCCGGGAGGGAGTGAACGGGAAGATTCAGGAAGGAGTCAACAGTTGAGCTTTGTGGAAAGCCTGCTAGAGTAGAACTGGATTTATTTGTAGAGCTAGGCAGGGACCGCTGGGTTCTTTGAAGGTTAGGGCCAATAAGCTGAACTGGTTCATGAAAGACAAGGGGCCTGGAGTCCTGTAGACTGCTATTGTCAGGCACAGAACACACTAGGTCTCTGTTTAACCCTTGGCCTGGCTGCTCTTGCCAGGGCCAGACACAGGCTCCTGACAGCTTTGGGGGATTTCTGAATCTCCCTTAAGGATGCAAGCTGCTTTTCTGAAGGATAGCAGCCCACGCCCCAGAAGACCTCTTGAAAAGATGAGGCCTCCAGCAGACTTTGCAGAGTGGACCCGCTGGAGTGATCATGTGTCATGTAAACAGCCCTGTTGCAGTGTCTCACACCCCGCAGGGATAACGGGAACCCGCTCTAGTGGCCTGGGTTTTACAGGTGTTACTCTACAAGACTAAAAGACTGTAAGCCCGGGTCACTAGCTAAATCTGCAAACGCAGCCCCAAATCCAGCTTCATTCGTCAGAAGGGAAAGAGCGCCTTGCTCCGGTGCTGGGATGATTTGGCCTCAGGAAAAGGTCTGCTCTTTGCCGTGCAGCCCCCTTCTCCCATGTTTTCAGGCTGTGCTCAAATTCTTCAAGTCACTCGCTCGAGGAAGCTAGGAAGATTCCTGCTAGCCAATTCCAGGGAGCCTGCCGGCTTCCCTGCAGGTCTCTGGCTCGACACGGTTCTGATCAAAAGCCAGCACCCGTCTGGCAGATGCTTCAAGTCCTGCATGTGGAGAGCTGCTGGTGGCTGGCTGGGGTTGGAATCTGCCAGGCAGGCAAAAGCAGGCTGAGCGGCCATCTTGTTCTTTCCTCTTCCCTCCTCAGTGCTTGCCCAGCTCTGTGAAACAAGCATGGGAAGAAAAAAGAATGATGGTGGTGGTAGGTGAACATCTCCAGCCTATGATGCGATCTAAGCTTCCTGGATCTTGCTTTCTCTCTGGAAAACGCATGTGTTTCCACATCTGCTGCATACGTAATAATGATGCTCAGCCTGGGGTGAAGAGGACCAGAAGGAGACCCCTCAGCATACTGACAGCATCACTCCTTCTGACCGTGGAAAGATTCCAGTGCACTTCTCTACCGGCTCACCTACTAACCCTAACCCTAACCCTTTCTGAGAATCAGCCTTTGAAACATCTTATCATGCAGAGGTTCTCAGTCCTGCTGGTTTAAGATCAGTTCAATCCGAAGATTCCTGAGGATCAGAAGTTCAAGAGCATCCTCAACTACTTACTAAGTTTGAGGTCAGCTTAGGTTTCAAGTGACCCTATAGAGGGTGAGGGCAAAAAGCCAAACAAACAAACAAACCCCACACTGACCTCCCACTCAGCACTACTTCCATCACGGTGGGAAAGAATGGGTTAAAAACCCACAGCTGGGGGGCTCCCCACAAGGTGGTTGTAATACACAGACAAGAGTTTATTTTTATTTTAAGTAACTGCGATTTAATTCTAACCCAAGTTCCTCTGCTTTACAAAGTTCCTGAAAGTGAAGCAGCTCAGCCAAGGTCATACAGGTTCAAGTCCAAGCCTGGACTCTCTAGGTAAAGTCTCTGGTTCCTCAGGAATGGCTGAAGCTTTCTTTCAGCCTATACTGACTGAACCAACCTCTTCCTCCCTGTGTTTACTGAAGCCCTTCAATAGCTGCCTAACCTATGTTGCTACTGTCTGTGAGAAACTGGGGGGCGGGGGGATCACTCTACCATTCTTGAGGGATGTTCCATTTTTCGGCTTTAAACAAATCTCATGTCTAGTCAGTCTGATGAGAATTACCCTGTAGCCCCAATGTCTCTAACTTATTTCAGTTATGGTTTCAAAAGGGCTTCAGCACTCATACATAGCCACCATGATGGTAACTGCCATGCAGTGATCTGTTTTTATGGAACATAGCCCTGGAAAAGTTCAGCTTAGGGTGAAATAGGTGATTTTGGAAAGAGTCTCATCTAGCTCGGAGAGACAGTGTCCTTATTCTCACCACCTTCCCCTGAGGCTCTTCTAGGTCAGTGCTTCTCAACCTTCCTAATGCTGAGACCCTTTAATATGGTTCCTCATGCTGTGCTGACTGACCCCCAACTATAAAACTATTTTTGTTGTTACTTCATAACTGTAATTTTGCTTCTGCTACGAACTGAATTGTAGTATATCTGATATGATAGCCTCAAAGGGGTAGTAACCCATAAGTTGAGAACCATTGTTTTTCTCTGTTGAAGGCCAGCTGGCATCGTCAGATATAAGTCATGTTTCCTGGGCCAAGAAACATAACTGGCTCATCCCTGTTTCTGGAAATAGGTTCTCAGAGTTCTTTACGTTTTTTGACACCCAAAGGTTGAGGAAATATTTGACCATCATAATGTCTTAATAAAGGCAAAATGAACCAACAACACAATGTATGAGTTTGATTGGATCTTCAGTTAAAGAAGGAAGGTTATGATAGACATCTCTGACACAACTGAGTAACTTGTAGATCTCGGGAGATGGGAGATCATTAGATTTGAAAAGATCACAGTGATTTTATAGGAAGAGGTCCATATGGCTAGGAGAGGCATGCTCAAGTATTTGGGGCCAAGTGTTTGCTTGCAATTCAGTTTCAAATGATTGGGGAGGGGGTTGGCGGGTAGTAAACTTACTTGTATGTTAGCAGCTGGTGAAGCAAAAATGTGTGCATACGAAGTTCATTTCTTTGCTCTTTTGGCAATAAGACCTTTTGTGGACAAAAGGCTAGGCAGACAGGACATGCTCCAGGCCACAGACAGCTTACCACAGGCTTCACTTACCAAACAAATATTTGAAGCACCGTGTTTAATCAAAGTCCGAAGAGAAGCATGGCCAGTAGGGACCTCAAAGAAATGGTTTCTTTTCTCTGGGGCATTAGTACTGTAAAAGAAAGGCTTCCAAGATAGACTAGTATTTGGGCTAGAGATTAAAAAAAAAAAAAAATTTTCAAAAGCTCAGTTAGCCCAGTCAGTGATTGTGGTTTACACATTTAATCCCAGCATTTAGGAGACAGAGTGTGTGGATATCTGTGAGTTTCAGGCTATCTTGATCTACAAAGAGATTTCCAGAACAGCCAGGGCTATACAGAGAAATCCTATTTCAAAAACTGGAAGAGAGGAAAGGGGGGGGAGCAAGGGAGAAAGAGAGAGAGAGAGAGAATAAAGAGAAAATGTACTGTTTTAATGAGAAGAAAGTAAGGCATTTGGGGACACTAAAACAAGTTAAAGAAATAGAGACTGCTTGAGGAATAATGATGAGCCCATGAAAATGTGGTGGAGAATGTGCTGGGATGGAAACTGAGATTATGTCTCGGACAAGTATTGATGGACGCCATACAAACAGTATTGTGAAGGAGCACATGGGATTATCAATACTCACGGAATTCTCTTGGATGGGAACCAGACTTTAAAAGCAGCACAGTGATTCTTCTACCAATAGGATTATTCAACTGTATCATTTTTGTTTCTGGCCCTGAGCTCATTCACACTCATTGCTGATGTCACAGGGCATTCACACGTCTAATCCCAACAGCCAGCTGTGATCATTATTCTTAGAATCAACCACCACAACTACTCCTTTTATCCTTTCATTTTTCCATGGCCTCCATTTGACAACTCAGCTCCTACAGCTACCTCAGGCTCTGCTTTGGACCAACAGGGTTCTTTGCTCTCATAGTGGTTTGCTTTGCTAGTCTCCTGGCTGTAGACCCACAGGTTAAGAGCCTGCTGCTCAGTCAATTCACCTCAGCTAAATGACAGTCTGTGAGACTTCATCAGTGTAGAAATAGTGTTTTCCTCTGTTCTCTGAGAACTTTGTGTCCATATTTTTGCTGTATTTTTAAGCGTCTTCTGTCATACCTTAGTTAGGGTTTCTCTTCCTGTGAAGAGACACCATGACCATGACAACTCCTTTAAAGGAAAACATTTAATTGTGCTGCTTACAGGTTCAGAGGTCTACTCCAGTATCATCATGGTGGGAAACATGGTGGCATGCAGGCAGTCATGATGTTGGAGAAGTCCTACCTCTTGACTCACAGACAACAGGAAGTGGTCTTTTTCACTGGGCATAGCTTGAGCATATATGAGACCTCAAAGCCCGCCTCCACAGTGACACACTTCCTTTAATAAGGCCATGTCTCCTAATAGTGCCACTCCCTTGAGGGGGGCATTATCTTTCAAACCACCACAAGTCAAGACCACTTGCCTTGTTCATTGTGTCTACTTCCTATGTCACTGTCACTGCAGTAGTCAGCTCTAAATCTCCAGGACTTAGCACACCACTTGAACCTCAGAGGATGCTTCATGAATGCTTATGGAAGGCATGAGTGGACCAATGAATGGGCAGGAAGAAGAGCTGGTATCTATGTAGATATCTACACATAGCTTCCACCTGAGTGCATACCTGAGAATTTGCTATTTGGGTAGAAAGCAATAGATAAAGTGGGTCACAGAGTTTCTGTTATTGGGGCTCCATCTCTTCAGTTTTCTTCTTTTACTTTGTGTTTATATATGTGTTCAGGTACATGTGCAAGTGTATGTACACACACATACAGAAGCCAGAGCTTACACTGGCAATCTTCTTCAATCACTCTCCCCATTATTTTACTGATTAATTGGTTGGTTGAAAAAGAATCTCTCACTGAACCGGAAATCTCTGATTTGGCTAGACTGGCTGGTCAGCAAGCCCCAGGGATCCTCTTGTTTACACCACTCAAGTGCTGGGATTGTAGACATTCAGTGGGTGCTAGAAATCTAACTTGGGTCCTCCTCTCCCTCCTTTTTCTCCTCCTTCTCTTCCTTCTATCTTGTTTGTTTTGAGACAAACTCTCATCTTGAAGCCCTGATTGGTCTAGAACTTGCTATGTAGACCAGGCTGGCCTTGATCTGCCTGATTCTGCTTCCCATACCTCATATCTTGGGTTTTAAGTCATGTGATACCATGCCTGGGATTAGATGTACTTCTTGCACTGTAAGAAGTTTATAGACTTAGCTTTCTGCACAGCCTTGTTTCAGTTGTTTGTGTGAGTGTGTTAAGTGTGGGTCTCTAAGACCAGGAGAAGTTCTTGTGGTTCCTCTTAGAACAACGGTTCTCAACACAGGGGTCATGGTCCACCTGAGAGTTGTATATCAGATACCCTGCATATCATCTATTTATATTATGATTTATAACAGTGGCAATATTACAGTTACAAAATAGTGATGAAAATAATTTTATGGTTGGACATCACTACAACATGAGGAATCGTATTAAAGGGTCACATCATTATTACAGTTGAGATCCACTATCTTAGAAGATTATAAACAATGTGAAAGCAATCAACTCTGCCTTTGAAGCTGCGATGAGTTTTTGAAATGCATCAATGCAGAGCTGGAAAGAGCCATCATCCATAATAACAATGTTTTTCACCTTGTGCTGGCTAGTTTTATGTCAACTTGACACAGGCTAGAGTCTTTGGAGAGGGGACCTCAATGGAGAAGATGCTTCCATTTTCTCAAACGTAGAGCATTTCCTTTATTAGTGATTGATGTGGGAGGACCCAACCCATTTTGGATGGGGCAACTCCTGGTCTAACTCTTGAGTTCTATAAGAAAGCCGACTGAGCAAACCATGGGAAGCAAGCCAGTAAGCAGCATTTCTACATGACCTCTGTATTGGCTCCTGCCTCCAAGTTTTTACCCTCACTACTTTTGGCGATGAACTGCTGTATGGAACTCTGAGTGAAATAAACTCTTTCCAAGTTCCTTTTTGTCATGGTGCTTCATCACATCAGTAGTAATTCTAACTAAGACCAGTTGGTACCAGGATCATGGGATATTGCTGTGACAGACCTATGTTGTTTTGGGAACAATTGTGGAAGGACTTTGGAACTTTGGCCTAGAAAATCCATTGAGTGTTCAAAGCCTGGTCAACTTTTCTGTGGGAGCTTGGAAGGTGAGAACGTTGAGGGAAAGGCAGATGATGGAAGCCTGGCTTGTAGAGTTCCAGAGGGAAGTTTGAGAGGCTCTTAAAAACTCTATTAGGACCATTTGCTGTTTTGAATTGAGAATCTGTGGTTTTGATGAGCCGGGGCTGAAGAAACAGAAACAAGCATCACTGAAGTAAAACTTTGCTTTATTGAAGCTGGTATGCTGGAGCTGAGAAATTAGTGTTGATTAAAAAGATACACTATCACAGAGATGAAATGTTCCGGGGAGATTTTCCTCAGAGTCAGCACACTGAAGCTGTGTTCCAGAGGCAGCCAAGGTTGTACTTTGCACTGGTAGCTGAACTTGGTAGTATAATATCACCCAAGTGGTATTGGTTTTAAAGACGTGAAGGGATCATGAGAAGCAGCTGGGACTAACACTGTAAGAGACCAGGATAGGCTATTAAAGAAGGTGCAGCTACAGTAGCAGGGAAATGCCCATGATCCAGAGGTCATGGGGAGAAGTTGAGGCTTGGTACCATGAAGCAAGCCCAGGAGAGGCTATTGACAGAAGCACAGCCTGCTTGCAGCAGAGACCTGCATTTTCAAGATGCCATTACCATGGGATGACCATCAAGACCAGCTTAGCAGTGGAGTGGAGCTTGCTGGAGCCTCGAAGACAAGCTGTGCATGCTGTAGAAGACAAGAGAAGCGACCTAAGACTCTTGAATCCCAGAAGACTGTGAATAAATCCCAGATATTAGACAATGAGTTATTTACACTCTTGCAGTTTGATTTCACTTTACTCAGATTGTGACAGTGCCCTGGTTCTTTCCTCTTGAAGTAAGAAAATATTTAACCTAATTTTGATTTTTATAGGAGCCCACAGTTGAGAAACTTTGAACTTCTAAAAGAGATGTAGGATTTTTTTAAGTTACTAGATAATTTAAACACTGTGTAAAATGAAGACTGTAGAACTTTAGTATTATTTATATTTTATTTTGTGGTATTAATATTAACATGCTATCCTGAGGATAAATGAGAAAGGAAAGGCTCTAGTTGAAAAGCGGAGTAATTGCATGTCAAGCTCACAAGGGATTATTTGGGATGACTTTTTTTTTAATGAGTAAAATAAACCCTTTTCTCCTCAAGTTGCTTTTGGTCATGGTGTTTAATCACAGCAACGGTCATCCTAACTATGACACACCTAGACATGACCCTTTTACTAAAAGATCTCCCAAATATGCAGCAAACACTTATCAAGTCAAAAGATTTTCAGAGTCCCATTCCTGTCTGATCTGAATAGAAAATGCACTTTTGCTATGTTCATAGGGGCATAGCCACTTTTATCTTGGAATACACGTGCTGTGAGACAACAGAACTAAACTCCAGAACTTGGAGCTGTTGCTGTGAAGATCCCAGGCCAGGAATCATGAGGTCTGTTCTGGTCACTAAATAACCATCTCTCATCCATAAAACAGACAGTGTGTAATTAGGTTGGCTCTGTGTTTTGTTCTGCCACTACTTTCTTAATTACTAATTTCAAATATTTCTCTGTCCCTCATCCCTTTATTCATATAGGAAGAATAAGAAGTCTATGGTTTAATAGTTCAGGGCCAAGCTAGTTATATCTGTCAGGTGCTTGTAAACATTAAAAGTTTTGGACAAACTCAAATCTAGTTTAAATCTCACTCAGGGTAACTAGAAGGAGTTTGCGATTGATTCTTCTGTCTAAGAGTGAACATCTGTTAAACTGACTGACATAGGGACTTCAGTCAATGTGAGGCAGGACTTGTCTCTTTATTCTAGATCCTCAAAGCAGAGGCACCAAGATCCTCCCCCTACTGGTGATCAAGCTTGGGACCAGGAACTCACATAACACACCCTCTTTGAAGTACTACTCACATAACCATTTTGGTTCTGCTCAACTTGTAAAATTCAGAGATTCTTTGTTGAGCAGACTTGTATGTAAGTGGGGCTTTTTGCTAGGTGCTAGGAGCTCTTCACAAAAATGATGTGTACTCAAAACTGCCTTGGTCTACACCACCTCTGCTCCTAGTTTCCTGTAGGATATAGAATTGCCTTCACCCGCAGATCCTTTGTGAAATTCTGTGGAATGAATTAGGTACGGAGGGGTGAGAGTCAGCTTCTTCAGCAGGGAGGTTTAGAGAAGCCAGTAAAATAATGCATGGTGAAATGTTTTGCTGCAGACCTACAAGTATAGTTTAGTTTGAGATAGACTCTTGGTTTACCTAAGCAAGTATTCCCTAGGTCCAGTGCCTGTGACTGCAAAAGAGTTGTATTTCAAGGATGATAGCCGTAAGTATGAGTGACCCTCAAAGGAATTTCATCTTGCTAGGAAGCATGACAGAATCTTTGGAAGCACTTACACATACACAGAGCATGAGCAAGCACCTAAATGCCTCCACGTCCTCTGTTAGCATTCTGATGCCCCAGTGCCCTCAAAGGGCTTGATAGAGCCCATTTCCCACTGACAACAGGAAAACAGTAGTAAAAGAAGGTTTCTGGAAACTTCCAATGGTCCATGGATCCTGAATGATGTTGAATTATCTTTCCCACAAGTGTCTGAGGTGAAGTATGGCATGAATATTAATTCTGCTACATTTAATCTCCTGACCTCTGTGCTACTGAGCCTTTATAAGACTCTCAAAGAGTCCTTACATTTCAACAAATGCATCGTTACTTCAGCCATGTCTTCATTCTTGCTGGACTCTGAAGCCAGACCTCCAACATCCCTTCCTGCCTCTGTGTGGTTGCTTAGCTTCCTCTTTCTATTCCATCCAAGTCTTTGTATTTCCCATGTAAACCAGAACAGGGTCCTGCACATGGTATGTGTTCAATAAATATTTATTGGATGAATGGTTCATTTTCTTCTCCATATGATATTCAAAAAGACTTAATTAAGGGATTAACTATATGAGGCTCTGTGCCAGGTGCCCTACAGAGATAATTACATGGAGAAGCCCTGTCCCTAAGTAGCTTAACATCTAAAACTATTAAACAGATATAAACACTCATTTATGGCAGCCAATGACCTGGGTTGTTAATCTAGAATCTATTGACATGCCCCTCCCCCAATGGTTGAGTCTATGAAACCTCTGAATTTGCATGGAATCTGGTGCATGCAAAATAGGAGCGACGATCATTGAGAGAATTAGAACCAAAAAACTTGGTAAGAAGCAGGAGATGCCAAGTTTCCTTCGGATGTGTTGATTGGCTGAATGGAGGCTACGAGAGTCAGGGTAGAAGCATGGGTAATTGTCATGTCTACTATGGGAGCCATTCATTCTGCCATTGAGTGGGAGGATGACAGCTCAGTGCTGAGATGGTGGACCTGACAGGGAGGAGAGTCAGAAGGCAGATGCTCAGTAAGCGTGGGACAGACTAGGCATAGATTTCGGAGAGCAGGTGGTGAATGATTTAGAGATAAGGAGAGTAGGCTGGAGATGTAAAATGGGGAAAGTGCTGTGTATTTTTGACACTTAAGGCCAGCAGCTGACCAGCGTGGTTCCTTCACAGGCAGAGGTGAGTATGGTAAGAAAGCTGTGGTCAGTAATGTGTGGTCAGTAAGTTTTATTTGCTCCTAGGCGCTGTTTCATTTCAGTGTGCTGACACAGTGTGTCACTGACTAAAGGGAACTGGAATGTGGGAATCTTGCCTTACTAATCTTAGAATTTACAGGGTGAACAGTTGTGAGTACGGTAAGTGATATTACCTCTTATAAGTGAAAATTGGGGGGAGGAAGGAGAAAAAAAGGAAAGGGAGGGGAGGGGAGGAGAGGAGAGGAGAGGGGAGGGGAGGAGAGGGGAGGGGAGAGGAAAAAGAAAATCTCAAAGGCTGAGCAGAAGAATGAAATACCACTAAATCTGAGGCTTCTGTGGCAAAGATCAACACTGTCTCTGGCTACCTCGGGTGAAGGGTAGGAATGAATGTACCATCATCATATGTCTCCATAGGGAGCAGGATAACTGCACTGCTGTGTCAAAAGATCTGGAGTCCTTGGTAGGACACACACCCAACAATGACATCTGTGCACAAGGGCACTTGGCTGGGGAACAACTGCACTTCCACCTCCACCATCTGTGTAGTGAATTCCCAGCCCACTGGCTACAGTGTTGCTTACCTCTTAATTACGGGCCTTGGCTCCCACCTGGCATCAGAGAGCAGCTCTGCTTCCCTTCTGCATTTTAAACAGTGACCTCACAAAGCCCCGTCTCTCGGCTGAGATTGCCTTCGGTCCATTTGAGCCAGCCTTTCTCTCCTTGGTTATCCTGACCTTGCCCACTTAGTGCTTCAGAGCAGCCTGCCATCCTGGTGGCCCTGGCAGCTCTGAGCTGATTCTGCTACTCAGAGGCAATGCCCCACAGGGCAAACTGGCATTTAGAGCCCTTAACAGTAGTTGGCAAAGAGAAAAGCAATTAAGGGGGCAGTTGAGTGGTGCCTGGACCTATGGCACAGTTAGCATTGGTACACTGTCCAAGGGAAAGTACTGATAATTACCTGATTCTTCCATGCTCTGTTGAAGATTCTGGAATCTTGGGAAAGAAGAGCTCAGTTTAATCAGTTTACCTTACTGCAGAGGAGGAGGCGTAAGCTTGACATTCTTCCTAAAACTAGCCTTTTTATTTTTTTTATTTTATTTTATTTTATTTTATTTTATTTTATTTTTAGGATAGGGTCCTGAGGTTGGGCCTACCCCTTCTGCACTGAGTTGTTTTTCCTCTGTGGGTGTGTTGGTCTTTCCCTCTGTGTCGTGTCCTTGACCGTGACAGTGTATGGAGGACAATGCCTAAATTTCTGAGACGCCTTTTCTCAGCAGCAGTTAGGACATATCCTAGGAGCTTCTGAAAGCCCCAAGCATAGACATTTGCATGAACATTCTAGAGTCTGGGCTTTTATTTAGAGGGCAGAAGGAAAATGTTAGTGAATTTTGTTTCAAAGCATTTTTTTTTCATTGTATCCTAAGAAAGTCGAGACACAGCTCCCATCTCTTGCAGATGACTAACCAGACAGAAAGATCTACTTCTTCACTAGAAAGCTCTCTACTTGAACTTGGATTTTTCGGTTTTGACTACAGAAGAATTTCTCTGGGGGTAGAAAGCACCCCTCAACTCTGTTCTTACTCATTTGGTATCTATAGGTATCTTTAGAGTCAGCTAGGGAGGGGAACACTTACATTCAAGTTTAGAAATAGGTTCATTATATTTTCTTATTTATAAGAGAGATACTGTTCAATAAAAACTCTGATACAACCTGGACCTATAAAATACTGCTTGAAGTATTGAAAAACTAGTCCTATCTTTTTAGTAAGAAGCTGGTGATGGCCACTGTACCAAGTGACCAGCACCAGACTATACACCCTGCTGATAAGAGTCAGGAATAGCTGCAAGGGAATCCCTTATCAGATCACATTCTTGCTTGGCCTTGTGTGATAAAGAGGTGAACTGAGGATTGACTCTTCATTATTCAATAGGTCTGAAGAAGTACATGCCCAGAACTGCTGGATAAGGCTCCTAAAACAATTGAGAAAACCCATGAAGGATTTACACTATAGTTAAACAGTCAAAATCAAATGCTTGTAATTCAATTAGGCAACATGCATAATAATACATGTTAATAAGAGAGTCAGATATTGTTTTGTACAACACTTATTCAGCATTTGAATATTAGATTGTAGGGAGCATTGTACCTCGCCCTAAAGATGGCGCCTGTTTCCGCCTTCAGCCCTCCCAAGGGCTAGTGCTCTTGGGAGTAAACAACTCCTTTTTTGGCTGTAGGCAAGGATGGTGGCTTGCTTCCGCGTCCTAGGACCTATGGGCGATGTCCATGTAGCTTACTGGGGTTGGAGGCCCAGAGGGTATTTAGCCACAAGCGGGCTTCCCCCCGGGGTCAGAAGTCGGAAGTCAGAAGATTGTTCAAAGGTCCTGAATAAAACGGCTGGAGAGAAGAATCCTGAGTCGAGTTCTTCCTTGCTGGCGAGGTTGGGCGTGACAACTGGTGGTCTGTACTGGGGAATCGCTTCGGGGAATCTCTTCGGAGAATCGCTCCGACGAACGACGGGATCCAGAACTCTCCACCGTCAGGGGGTATACCGGTAAGTCCCAGGTAATTGGGATCCGCGGTTATAGCGGGCAGAGCTCCGTCTGTAGGGAAAGATGGAGGAGAGGGAGCTTGCTGACGAGCAAGTGTAACCTCTCATTGCTGCGGACGCGCAGCAGGAATAGGGAAGCTGAAATTGGGGCTGTTTAGCAGAGCAGGAATAGGGAAAGTGAAATTGAGGCTCTGAGAAAATTGTGAAAGTAAGATCAGGGATATAAAAGGATGGGTAATTCTACCTCACATCAAATTTTTCTAGCTCTACAGGAGCTGTTACAAACCAAAGGTCTAGAAATTAAGGAAAGCACATTAGAGAGATTTTTAAAGGAATGTGACATTGCAGCGCCATGGTTTGCTGTTACAGGCAGTCTAATGGTGTCCTCCTGGGAGAAGTTAGGGAGAGATTTAGACTTTGCCTATGATCAGGGATTTCTAAAGGTAGGCGTAAGAACCATTTGGAGGGTGATTCGAGATTGTTTGGATGATCAGAGGTGCTGTGAGGCAATTGAAGGGGGTCAGGCTGCTTTAGAACAATTAAGAGAGGAAAGATCTGATGGGACGAGCAGTGAAGAAGTGAGAAGTCTTAGAACTGAAGGATCAGATTCCGGGGGAAACACTTACCCAGATTTAGAGGATCTTCAGCTTTTGGACCTTGAGAACAGTAGTTCTGAAGAAGACTTATCAAGGTCGGAGGAGTCAGGAAAGGAAAGAGAAACTAAGAAATTGGTTTTAAAAAAGGGAGAGAGGGAAAAGAGGCTAGCCCCGAGAGAGCGCTTGCTTCCTGGGAAGCGTGGCCCTCTGCCGTCCACTCCCCCAGCTTACTCAGATGGAGGGGGTGGCTTTAGCGGCCGCAATCGGTCCTTTAACCCTGCAGTATGGAGTAAAGTGAGACAAAAACTGGTGTCAGCATTTCCTGTATTCCAAGATCCCCAGGGGAATGGTTATGAAGAGCCCCTGGATTTTAAAGTAATTAAGTCAATGGCCGAATCAGTAAGAATTTATGGCATTACTGCCTCTTTCACTTTGGCACAAGTGAAGGCGTTGAGTAAACACTGCATGACACCCAATGATTGGAGCAATCTTGCAAGAGCATGCCTTAGTCCAGGACAATATTTAGACTGGAGATCATTTTTGATTGAGTACGCTAATGAGGAAGCAGCAGCAAACCAGGCAGCTGGGAACCAGGCATGGGATAGGGGACATGCTATTGGGACAGGGTCATTTTGCTAATCAGCAGACAGGCTACCCTGCGCAAGTCTATGAGCAGATCAATAAAATTGGCATCAAAGCCTGGAAATCTCTCCCAAATAAAGGAGAGGTGAGTGGGAACCTTACTAAGATCCTACAAGGACCCACTGAGCCTTTTTCTGATTTTGTGGCCAGACTAGTGGAGGCTGCAGGTTGCATTTTTGGTGATCCTGACACTGCCATGCCTTTGATTAAGCAGCTAGTATATGAACAATGTACCAAGGAATGCCGAGCTGCCATTACTCCTTATAAAAATAGGGGACTTGAAGCATGGATGAAGGTATGCCGAGAGTTAGGGGGCCCGTTGACCAATGCAGGGCTAGCTGCCGTGGTGCAACTCACCAAGAAAAGGGGGAACAACGCAGGGGCCTCAGGAGCTTGCTTCCGATGTGGTAAAATAGGACACTTAAAGCGGAATTGCCCTGACCAAGGAAATGGCGCAAGGAGGGATGAGCCACACCTCGTACAACTTGGGTTATGCCCCAAATGCCGGAAGGGGAGGCATTGGGCAAATGAGTGCCGCTCAGTTAGGGATGCAGAAGGACGGCCCATTGACTACCAACAAGCAGGGGCCCGTCCAAAAAACGGGCTGCGGGGCCCCCGTCCTCAGGGCCCGCAAATATATGGGGCAGTGACAGACCAGGCCGAGGGCCAATCACTGGAACGGTGGCCAACCCTGCGCCACCCGAAGGACCTCGGAGAGCCACTACGGGCTCCACAGAGCTGGACCTCCATGCCACCACCAGACTCATACTAACCCCTCAAATGGGGGTGCAGGTGATAGAGTCCAACTTTACAGGGCCTCTGGAGCCTGACACCATGGGCTTGTTGATAGGGCGATCATCCTCAAAACTACGAGGCCTTAGAGTTCTCCCAGGCATAATAGACCCAGACTTTACAGGAACAGTGAAGATAATGGTGGAATCCCCGAAAGGGATTACTGCTATATCTCCAGGTGATAGAATAGCACAATTAGTGATTCTTCCTAGCCTACATGGCCAATACCCTGCCGCTCAGAAAGAAAGGGGAAAAGGAGGATTTGGGTCCACAGGCACGGACTTGACATTCTTGTCTGTAGAGCTGAATCAGCGACCCATTCTAACCTTAACAGTTGATAATAAAAGGATTCTAGGACTGTTAGAAACTGGTGCTGACAAAAGAATTATAGCAAGGAAGGATTGGCCCTCGGGGTGGCCGGTTCAGGTCTCCTCACAAACCTTACAAGGCTTAGGGTACGCCAAGGCTCCTGAAGTTAGTGCAAGACAACTTTCCTGGAGAAGTGATGAAGGTCACTCAGGCAGAATACAACCTTATGTGCTTGATTTACCCATTACAGTCTGGGGGAGAGACCTACCTTTAAGCTTTGCAATGAATATTCAGTGACATCCCAGAAGTTGATAAAAGACATGGGATTTCACCCAGAATTTGGTTTAGAAAGCACTTGCAGGGTAGGAAGGACCCTGTCATGCCTCAATATAGAGTGCCAAGGCAAGGATTGGGTTTTTCATAGGGGCCACTGAGGATGGCATTCCCATCACCTGGAAAACTGAGAAACCTGTATGGGTCCCTCAGTGGCCCCTGTCTTTAGAAAAATTGAAAGCAGCCCAAGAACTAGTGCAGGAACAGCTAGCA